>MKEJ01038788.1:0-11336 GCA_001753735.1 Embelia ribes
TATTATATAATTATATTTTTCGGAGCACGTTATGTTTGGGACCTAAGGGAATTAGTGATTGGCTTTGGGATGGAACTGGTTTATTTCCAATTTAAAAAAAAAAAATGATTTGGAACCTAATCAAGTCTGAAATAGATCATTTGCAAACCTACATGTTGAAAATCTTAATCTCTATAAGCCTCCAACATTACAACTTAGTCCAGACTTGATAATTAGTATCAGATCTGCATATGGCATTTTTTAACATAAAAAGATTTCGCAAACCATTGATATTCCGCCTATTCTCAAGCAAAATCTAAATTCTTCGATCATTTTGGAATCCAACAAGTTAATCGTGACCAAAGGAAAACTACAAATTGTGAGACTTTATCTTTAGACATGTCTTTTTCCTTGGTTTAAAAAAGTATTGTTACATTTATTGATAAAATCTACACAAAAATTCTAACAAATGTATTATTAAAATGAATTACAATACATAAAAAATTATACTTCATAAATTAGGAAATAAATTAATGTAACCATCCAATCGTTTAAAAAGATGGAAAAAAGGAAAAACTTGCGGTATACCTGCTCACGTGTCCATCTTGATGTATCCATCACCCTTCCTTACTAGCCGCCGGTGAGATACAAGATTTGATCATTATTACGCACAAAATTTGAAAGTTTATAACTTAATATTAAAAAATTATTGTGACAAATATAATTTTTATTAATTTGATTTAATGCGGATACAATATTCGATAGTTTATAATAATGAAAACTAGTTATTTGATTCTTTTCTTTATACAATTTCGAGATCTCACAGTTTATTTTTGAACTTGAATAACTTGTTTTGAAAGACGTTTGATTCGCTACTTTATATGCCTTTTGCAGATCAAACGTTAAATTTTGCTTGAAACACTTGATTTACGGTTTGAAAGCTTCTTTTAAATGTTGAAATTTGATTAGCACTCAATTTATGGCTTCAAAGGGTTCTTGCGAATCGAATGTTAGAATTTGATAAATTTAATTTGAGCTTGGGGCGAGAGTTCGGCGGCGGCTCGATGCTTTTCGGGGAGTTCTAACTTCTCTTTAACTTTCTGAAACTTGAATTATTGTCATCTTGAAATGACAGAAATGACCTCCTATTTGTAAGAGTTTGGGATTGGTCATTTTACCGAAATGTCCATTCATTTTTACATAAATAAGAGAAATTATATAATTACCCTTGAATAGAAGATTACCCAAATAACCTTTTTTTAAAATAAATTTCATGTTGTATAAAATTTATAAAAATGTTTTAATCATATGAAATTGAAAAATATCTCTAATTTTACTTTTTTTATAGATATTAATCAAAGTATATGATTAAGATTAAATGTGTTATTTAACTATTAAAAAACCCTTACCAAAACCGATTTAGTTTGTCGGGTCAAATATTCAATTTATAAGTCAATTCATGCAAATTTTAGTCAAGCTACTAAGATACATAACAATATTTTATTGATTAAAATTTTTAGTATCTACAACGATATATACAGAGACGAACCTAAAAGTTTTTTAAAAAATAGTTATAATCATTCCATAATTTTTTTTTACAAAATTTTTTATTTTTATTTTTGATACTAAATTTTACATTTATATGGCAAACGTGTCCCCCACACCCCGTGTATACAATTTTCATATGCCGCCGAGAAAGCGTTCACACAATTTACATATAATCTCTCAATATACATGCTAGTGTGTTGCATGGGGTAATGAGTGTGTCTGTATATCTAATGTAAATTGAAAAATATAAGATAAAATTTATTAATTGAAAATTCAAGACAACTATCCTTATTGGTAGTTATAAATTTTTTTTGTTAATATATTATCAAGATCTTAAAAAGCAGTATTAAAATTGAACTTAACAAAATTGGGTTATTTTATTTTCAAAATTGTTTTAAGTAAGAAATAGTTTAAATCAGAGAAATGAAATGAATAAAAGACAACAATTAATAATAGAAAATTTACTAAAACTTGTGGTATCTATGAATTTTACTTTATATTAGTAGAAATGAGTAACGTTGATTTAGATTTTCATTAGTAAATTTTTTTTTGATAAAATGAAAATACACTAAGTAGATCCATAGGGATATTATTTTTTTTTTTATTTAGGAATATTTAAAGATTAAAATTTAGCAATCCAAAAATATTATAAAGCAACTATTCAAATTCATGTGAATACATTTGTAGTTAAAATCACAAATATATATATATATATATATATATATATATTTTTTTTTTATTTTTTTGGGGGTCTTACACTATTACTCATATCCACTTTTGGTACATCTTTCAACATTAAACCTGTAAAAACACAGGCTATGCACCAAAAAGAAACACGATCATCATACCAAATGGAATCAACAATACAAAGAAAGTATTCACGTCCATCATCAACACATAATAGATAATTTAAATATAAAACAACACATATACTAGATAAGAGCATTCGTACCGGCTTAGTGAAATGGTAGTTTTTAACTATTTTAGCTAACAAAATCACAAAAAAACTGAAAAAGGTTCATATATCAGATTAGGTAAAATGATTATTATTTTAGCATTTGCTATAATGTTTGGCTAAAAGTAATCATTTACTGTAGCATTGGCTAAAAATATTTTCTCTCTCATAGATCTTTTCCCTCCTCTCCCTCTTTACTTATTTTTTTTTTCTTTTCCATATTCCTTCTTTTTCTAAAAAGAGTTTTAACTTTTAATTTGTTTAGCGTATTTTTGCATGCTATATACCGTATTAAATACTGTTTCGTTCAACAATTTTTTTTTATTAACTAAGAATCCAAAATTATTTTAGTATTAATTATATATTATTCTATTATTTATGCTTGAATTTCTTGTATGTGATTTTTATAAAATATTTTTATCAACATTAAGCTAAGTATTTAATGGAGATAATTAATAGAGAAGTATTAATAAAATAATTAAAATATAGCTATTGTGTAAAATAGCTAATTTGGTACATGATATAATTAAAATGTGACAGGCTAAAATAAAAAAATGGCTCTTTTTGAGTTATTTTAACCAATCTGAATAGCAAAACTACTGTGAGTGCTCTTAGGGAAAGAAGATAAAAGCACTAACATCATCACATCTCCAAGTAGGTAACACTACAAATTAGAAAAATTAAAACAAAAGAAAAAGAAGAAAAGCAAAATTTTACCTAAAAAAGGCCACCAATTTCATAGCGAAACCCCAAATTAAGCACAAATTTCGATAAATTTTGCCCAAAATTTATAACGTATGAAATATGTGCAATGTCCCCTACCTAAATAGAATATAATCCCAATTTTCAATAAAGTAAGGAGATAAATGACTAAATAATAATAAAAAATAGAATAGAAAAAGAACTAAATACATACAACGCCCAATCACAATCGATATGCTCAACCATAATCGGGTAGATTGTCAAGATCTACATGATTGTGTGTACACTTTACATATCCTATCTGTTGAATCATAGGCTCAGTACCACCTCTCATTAAACTTATCTCATTTCAAAACTAATTCATCATCTCTCAAGGTACAATCCATCCTAACACCGTCTCCAAAAAATTACCTATCTCAACGCTACTAACTCTGTCAACCTTTCTTCTAGGTACTCCCTTACCAAACAAAGCTCTCTCTGGGTCAACTCTATCTCGTCTAATCTTAGGGAAACCCTCACACACTAATATAATCTCATCCTTTCCCACAATATCACTCAACTCATGGACGAATTGGACATCAAAGATATTTAATGAAGCTTTTTGTTGTCCCCAAGAAAGCTGCATTGCACCACTACGACAATCGATAAGTACATTGGATGTCACCAGAAAAGGACATCCAAGAATAATAGTTACAAAAGTAGATGCGACACTAGTGTCTAGCACTATAAAGTCGAAGGGATAGATGAGCTTGCCTATTTGCACAAGTACCTCCTCAACTATACCCTTGGCGGATTTAAATTCCCCATTACCAAAATGCAATTACTTCTTGTTAGGTTTTAGTTTACCAACTCTCAATTGGTTATAAACTACGTTGGGTAATAAGTTCACACTAGTCCCAAGATCAAGCACAATGTGGTCAATGGTACAATCACCAATCACAATTGGTATAGTAGGACAACCAGGGTCCTTATACTTAATTGGAGTGTATGGATCGATGATTGAACTTGCCTTTTCGGTAAGGTAGATTTGATCCTTTGTTTTTTCAATTTTTTATCTTTTTCAACATAAAAAACCGTCAGACACTTAGTATAATCGGGGTCATGTCCTATGATATTTAATAGAGGTTGATTACTCGTAGACTATGCACCAAAATCATAATGGGTAAGTCCGACCCAAGTTGTTCCAAAGAAATCCAGGATTACTATGGTAGCTAATGAGAAAAATGAATTGAACTTAACCTATATCTAAACGGGGTGGAGGATGTGCATTGCTTATTGTAGGCTTATTGTGGTGACCAAGAAGGATTACTTTCCTTTACCTTTCTTGGATCAGGTTCTTAAAAGGGTGGCAGGTAGTACATATTATTGCTTTCTCGATTGCTACTCTAGATATAATCAAATCAAAATTGCGTACGACGATCAAGAAAAAACCACTTTCACTTGTCCTTTTGGGATATGCTTATCGGCATATGCCATTCAGTTTATGCAATGCATCTGGAACTTTTCAAAGGTGCATGATAAACATATTTAGTGAAATGGTGGAGCAGATGCTTGAAGTTTTCATGGATGGCTACTCCATTTATAGATATAATTTTGACTGATGTCTTGCTAATCTATAACGTCCTCTAAAGATATGAGGACACTAATCTAGTATTGAACTGAAAAAAGTGTCACTTTATAGTGACAAGGTATTATGCTCGAGTGCATTATCTCATTGAGGGGGATTGAGGTAGATTAGTCTAAGGTCAAGCTTATTTAAAAGCTTCCACCTCCCACTTCGATAAAGGATGTGAGATCATTCTTTGGCTATCTTGGGTTTTATTGGCAATTCCTTCATTCTTTTAGTACTATCGCTAAACCACTATGTCACTTGCTTTTGGCTGATATCCTATTTAAGTAGACAAGTGAGTACCAAAAAGCCTATGACATATTGAGACAGCTCTCGATCTCCACTCCTATTATGCAGTCCCTTGATTAGTCCTTTTTGTTTGAGCTTAAGTGTGACATGAGTGATTTTTTGGTTAGGGTTGTTTGGGGCAACACAAGGACAAGAAGCCTCACGTAGTCTTCTACACGAACCGGTCTTTAAATGATGATCAAGTCAACTACACTACCATTGAGAAGGAGCTACTCGTGGTTGTCTTTGCTTTAGACAAATTTTGCTCCTATATCGTGGGTTTGCCCATGACTATTTTTATGGATCACGTAGCACTGAAATACAACATTTGAAAGAAAGATGCTAAACTGCTACTCTTGAGATGGATCTTGCTTCTACAAGAGTTTGATCTAGCATATGTGAAAAGTAGGGGGTGTATATTATCATAATGGATTATTTATCACGGCTCACTAGTCAATCCCATAATAATGACCCTTCACCTATCAAAGAGCACTTTCCTGAAAAGCAGTTGCATGCTATTCATGCTCATTATGTCCCTTCCTTTTCTGATTTAGAGAATAACCTTGTCACGGAAGTCATTCCTCCTTACTAATTGAACGATAGGAAGCAATTCCTATGGAAAACTAGACATTTTTTCTAGGATGATCCTTACCTCTTCAAGTATGGTTCTGATCAAATTGCTAGACCCTATATCTATGATGATGAGATCAACAAAGTCATCGATTATTTTCATAGTAGTACTTGTAAAGGACATTTTTCGACCAAGAAAACTAATGCGAGGATTCTTCAAAGTGGTTTGTATTTGCCAATTATGTTCAAGGGTGTATATGGCTATTGCTAGGGCTGTGATAGATGCTAGTAATTTTTGTAAGCTCACCAAGCACAATGAGATACCACAAGAGCCTATCATTATACTCGAAATTTTCGATTGTTGGGGCATTGATTTTATGGGCTTGTTTCCAAGCTCATATGACTATTTCTACATCTTGGCAGTAGTGAACTATATGTTCAAGTAGGCAGAAATAATACCAAGTCGTACTAATGACCACAAAGTTGTGGTTAAATTCTTACAAGAGTACATTTTCTCTTGATTTGGTACCCCTCCAGCCATTGTTAGAAATGGGGGGAAACACTTTTGCAATTACCCTCCTTGGGTATTATTCAAAAAGTATAGAGTGCTACACAAGGTTGGTACTTCTTATCATCCACAAATGAGTGGCCAAGTCGAATTGGCCAATCGTGAAGTCAAAGGAATCCTGGAAAAGATGGTTAATCCAAACCACAAAGATTGGTCTGATCGTTTGATCGATGCTCTTTAGGCTTATTACATAACATATAAGATAATTTTTGGGATGTCTCCCTAAAGATTAGTCTATGAAAAAGTATGCCACCTCCCGGTGGAACTTGAGCATTGAACATATTGGGTTGTTCGTCAATGTAATGAATCGTTACAAGCGGTAGGTGAAAGTCGAAAACTCGATCTGGTTGAGTGGGAAGAACTATGCAATGATGCGTATGAGAATGCAAAAGTTTTGAAAATGAAAATGAAGAGGTTGCACGACAAGCATATCAAGAATTGAAACTAAACGATAGGGGACAAAGTACTTCTGTACAATTCTCGATTAAATTTGTTCCCTGGAAAACTGAGTTCGAGGTGGACTGGACCTTTCTTCATACACGATATTGGTTCTTATGGTACATACGAGATTTACAACCCTAAATCCAATAAGGGTGTAAATTTCAAGGTGAACAACTATCATTTGAAGGCGTACTATGATAAATTTCAAGGTGAGGGTATCTCCAACTAATCTTGCAAGAATCATGAAATACGTTCTTTCACATACCGACAAGTATTTTCTCCTCAAAAAATAGTAGAACCTATCAAAGGTCATATTCAAGAATAGTATGATTCGACAATAACCAATCCATGCCCAGAATAATGTCAAACCCGGCATATAGAGGACTAAAAGATCATACTCAAGATACTGAACAGAATTCAAAATGAAGCAAGAATGTTAGAGAAAATACAGAACGTCATCAATTACTGGTGGCGTATATACGGACACATGCACATCAAAACACTCCACTTCCAAGCTCAATGACTTTACAAATACACAACACATCTCGCTTGTCCATATATTGAATAAAGATATCTAGTTTTAAAACTACTATTATCTAATGACAATCACTCTCAACCACCACATTGATAGAAAGACAACTAATCCACCACTATGGTCGGATCTAACTCAGACACATCAATGACAAGAACGAGGTCACATTAAGAATGGTGACCATAAATTGGAATCAGACTATGTAAAGAATTGGAAGACTAAGAATACACCTATGCTTAACAGTGTATTCACAAAGCATGAGAATTTGGAATACTCAACTCCTACTCAAGATTGCTAAACACTTACAGAAAAAAAAAAAAAAGAATGGGAAGCACCTAAAGTTTGGTGAAAGGATAAACCCTACTTCTCATCACATTGTCTCCGAATGAACACGTCAGTAAAACATCTTGTAATCCAACAATAAATTTATCACTTCCAATATTTGGTAAACATTTGCTACTACTCTAAGGTTTCTTTTTTGAGTTAAACAGTATCTTATTGTCAGCTTCACTACCTCATTGGCGCTTAAGGGTATTGAAATCATGTTTAACTCATAGGACCCATAAACTGCTATCATTGGATTATTAACACTATAACTATAAACATAGTCAACTCTGCTTAAGATTCAGGGTCCACTCATTCAACCTAAGTTTTTTCTGCGCCCCAATACACTTCCTTATCTTTAATGAAAGTAGGACATAACTCATCTTAGTCCAAATAGTTATAACTCAACCAATTTTGCTGCCGATGCATCTTAGCCACCTCCGCTACAACTGTTGTACTTGAAACTACCCCGTGGTCACTACTCGGTATCCTTATCTTCTTCCCCAATGAAGAAGTTACATTTAACTTCATTGATTGTAAAATCTTTATCGTTATGCTCCTAAAATGCTTTATGGTTGATATTTAAAACTCCAAAACAATAATATTGACAACACTTTCTTCTCATCAATATTTAATGCTTACACGTGGCTATAATATTACCTTCTATATATGTGGCACAAAATAAAACCACCACATTCATCGAAACCACTCAACTACTTCGATTACATCTACCATATCCATATACTACGATATTGAGTAATATAAGACAACCAAAATCAATATGCATTCGCATTATTGTTAAAGGTAAAATAATCTCGAAAAGAAAATCACAATAATTTGTCATCCAACTTTGTATATAGGTAGAGCTTTGTGGTGGACCAGCAAAGCGTCCCTTGCCTATCCGGTATAGACCTAAACGTCTATCTCATCCTCAAACAAAATACCGGTTTATATTTATCAGAAAATATGCAACTCATGGATTGAAGCACCCAAAACACACAAACACACAAAGGCATGTCAAAGCATAAAAGTCATCCAAGTTCTTAGACGCCTACCTTAACTCCTAAACACAACTCACTCGAGTACCTCCTACACATAACCCGACACCTACCAGTTCCCAAGGTAACATGTATACTCTGAACTCCGATACCAAACTGTCACATCCCAAAATTCATAGCACATCCTGAGTACGTGAATTACACATCATCACAAATAATAAAAGATAATACTTATCAAATAAACATTATTTTTTTTCTCATCATCTCATAATATCAGCTCAGCCTTAAAAATAGTTTGCCCATTTATCAGAAAACTCTAAAATCTCAAAATATCATATTAACTCGACAACCTACAATTTTTGAAATGAACTAAACATTGTTCTTGAAATATTAAAACAACATCAAACTACAACTCATAGACTTGAGCGAGCTCCACCAACTCTAATCCTGAATACGCAGCCCTTCGGTACCTACCTTGCTTAGGGTAACAAAATAACCCATATAAGGGGTTAGTTTTATTGAATTTGAGAAAATAATACCTCAAGAAATTATGCTCATGAACTTGAACAAATAAAGCACAACAATAAATACCACAATACAAACTACTTAAGAAAAAACCCAAGAATATATGTACTCATTTTGTTATACCACAATTTACGATATACAGTTCTTAAGTTTTCATAGTTTAATACTACATTTTAACACACACACTCCACGGATTGTGTCTCTCTCATGAATTTACGCGTAAAGGTTTAAAAGGTCAGTTCTTGTATCCTCTTATGCACCAATATTTTAGGCTAGTCCTCACACCTAAAATAGACACCTTCTACGTTTAGAGGGTTAGTTATCGCATCCTCTAAACGTAATAATCAGTTTATTAACTTCAATAGAAATGCTCAATTCAAATGTTCTCATTATGTTTTCTTCTTTCAAATGCAACTCAACTTATATTTCTCAATTTACACTACTCGTAATAACATACAATTATCTACCACACATTAGGGCACAAAAGCACATAATCACAACTCAATAACACAATCACACAAAGACTCGTGGTTCTAACCACAAAAATAGTAAATTCTAACTGCACTTGAGGTTTGGTGCGCGACTCCTCGAAACTTTTGACGAAGAACCTTAACTTCCACCTCTACCGAACTCACCACCTAATTCACGATCATCTACGAGTAATTAACATGAAATAAATCATTGTTCTCATAAATGAATGTCAATAAATCATCTATTCAACACATAGTAAATTTGGGTTTTCAAATGATGGAACCTACATGATGAATTCTTACCTTACGTGATAGAAAATGAAGAGAAGAACCCTAATCCACTCTTAGACTGATAATCGGGATGAGTTACCTTGTTGAATTTGATGATATTAACCCTAATAATCACACACATTCTCTCTTCTTTTCGCCTATTTAGTTCCTAGTGATATACTATATGTTATATTTATTTCGCCCTATGCGTGAAAACAAAATTTTCAAAATTTCAACAGTTCAATCGATCGAACTATAGGTTAGATCAATCAAACTCCACTGGTCTGTTTTTCCACTTTTCGTTTGATAATTCGATCGATCCAACTCCCAGAAATACCTCCAGACGCATAAAAGTAGATTTTTCACCTTATTTTAATTCGAATTGGCATTGGTCAAAGCATGAAAGTCGCAGATAATTGAAATATCTTTCGAACAATATATCATGTGCCTTAATCGGATTTACAGTTTAACAGATATACCTAAAATACCGAATTGTTGTTCAAAATTTATTATTCAGAAAAATTTCTTTATATCTTTTTAAGTTTTAAACTCACCAAATATATCCTCACCACCTATTGTATTATTAAATAGATTATTTTAAAATAATAAATTTTAAAATGATTAGTAGGGCTTACAATTTTCCAAAAAAATAGATTTTCCTGTAAAAACAATTATTTAAAAAATTTATTTTTTTGGAAAATATTTTTTTTAATCTTTTCCACCGAAAAAAATAGAGTTTATTGTTTGTCATGCAATAAATACGTGCAAATATGTCTAGGAAAAAAAATCAGGATTTATTCGGCCACATATTTGGGAATTTATTTTGGTATCAAGTCGTTTTGAACTAATTCATATCTACGTCATTAATGAATATAGAATATTCTTAACATAACGACAACAAAAGTATTGCCGAATGATAATCACCCCTATCTAATTTGAAGCTGTCCTTTTGCAGGATAAAGAGCAAGGTGAGTAGGATTGATGGAGATTTTAATATATACAGTAATTAATATGTAAGAGCAAAAATGTTAACATTAATATAAAAAAATTAATATTAAAATACTCTTTCCTATTTATTAATCATGAATATAATTATTCTACAAAAAGTAATAATTCTACAAAGTATTTCATACACTTTATTTTTCAAATGTACCCTTCATATTGTTTCTTTATAACAAAAGTCATCATAACCAAAATAATAAATTAATTATTTTTAACTTGCATATCTTTTGTTAAAAAATAATATTGTACAAAATTTAAGTAATTTAAAATAAAAATATCAAAAGTTAAGAAATTATAATTTACATTTGCTCACAAATCTATCAAACTTAATAAAATATTTGAATATGGTATTAATTATCAAAATTACAAATTAGAATCACGAGTTCACTGGGGTGTCTTGAAATTTCTATATGGTGCATATTTAAAATTCCGATAAATGATAACTATAATACTTCTATATTTTTATTAAAAATTATTTGAAATAATTTTTTAATTTTTATTTTTATGTTACTATACAATATTTTGTTGGTTACAATTTTGTAATTTCGATATTTA
>MKEJ01038789.1:0-11132 GCA_001753735.1 Embelia ribes
ATTTCTATATCATCATCCTCATTCTCAAGTTTAACTTGCAATTTTTTAAGCATACCGGATTTCAAAGGATTGGAAGTATTATTTGTTGTATCCAGCATGGGAGAAATTAGAGTCAAATTTACCTCTCTTTCCCCTAGCTTTGTCTTTATCTCTCTACTCTATTTTTTCTCCCCTCTCTCTCTTCTTCCTCTCTTCCTTCAAGCTCTCTCTCCCCCTTTCTCTTTTTCCTTTCTGTCTTTCTCACTCTCTCTTTCTCTTTACACTCTCCCAAGTGATAAATTATAAGTTGTGTAATTTTTTTAATTTTATTAGAAAGAGAAATTGGGGGATTTGGATAAGTGGGCTTTTATTATAGAGTTGGCGAAGATGAGGTAATGTAACGGAGATGAAAAAAATGAAGTGATTACATTTAAGAAGATGAAAAATATGATATACGAACATTTTGATGATGATGAATATGGCGATGAAAGAGATGATAGAAGAAGAAGAAGATGATGATGGAATTGGAACTAAATGCCAAAAATACGAATATTTCTTTAGTACTTATTTATTTAAGTAGTTATTTTATTTTTATTTTTTTTCGTTTTTACATTTATTCAAACATAAGGTTTCTAGTAGACATATATATCTTATAAATTTAATGCTACTTTTTTAAGGAATAAAATGCTTATAATATTAATTACTTCTCATAAATACCATTAGTGCGTTAAATGCGCAATTTTGATGTTGACAAAAATAAAAAATGCATAGCTCGAAAGTGTACTTTTTTGGGCATCAATTTCAGAGAAAAAAAAAATTTACAGAAAAAAAAACACATACCGTAGCTCCAACAGGACAAGTCTTGCTAGAGGCTTTACAAGCCCACAAGCCAGTCCCTTGGCCATCCAGGGTTCCGCCGACAATCGCAACCCCACTCACTTTCTCAAACTTAATCCAACTACCGCTATGCCCCACCACATCATAGTCCGTAGGGGCCACGAGCGTCCCGTCTATTCTAAACGTAACCGCATTATTCTTGCAATATTCTCCGTGAAAGTACATTTTCCCAATCTTGTACCTTCCCTTAGGTACGTAGATAGTCACGGGTTTCGTCGAAGCGCAGGCAGATGCCCAGGCACTCAGCAACGGCCCAGTCGAGTCTGTCTGACCGTCACCCTGGGCTCCCATCTCGACCACATTGTATGTAACAGTAACGGCGGTTGTTCGTATAGATGGAGTTGCTAATACAATTGTGAAGAGAAAGAGATAGCAATAGCATGTGATGGATTTCATTTTGTTTTAGTGGGGGAAAGAGATAGCGGGAGTTGTGGGTGGTTTGATCGTTGGGGGCAGTGGGAGTATATATAGGGGATTTAAGTGCATGTATGCACATATATATACATTTGAACTTTGGAAATAAACAAGCTAACGGCGCCAGATTTGGGAGGGTGTGAGGTTGTGTTCATATTACACTTTAAATGTACAGTTTTGACAAGAAAATAGTTTTTTTCAGGCCTTACCAAAACCAAGTTCACTTAACTTGGTCCTGTCTTTTAGGAGGTGGTACCAAGAAGGTGAGCATTTCCAATTTCTCATGAAAAAAATTATAATTTTACTATTTTATGCTTTTTCTTGTAGAAAAATGTGCAGGGATCCAAATTTATAAATGGAAAAAATGCATTTTATTACGTCGTATCAATAAGTTATGAAGCGCAAGTGATGCATCAGTTTTAGTACTTAATGTCGCTTGTTAAAAAGAAGGTACTACTAGCTCATTGGTAAAATGTTTTTATAGTTGTTATCTTTCATTTAATTGAAAATACTTGTTCAAATTTTTTCCAAAAAACAAAATTTAGTGATGGTACCTATTTATGCGGTGATAAGTTTCAAATATGCCTGTAAGTAAATTAGAGCATTTGCACCACAGTTTGTAAATAGGA
Organism: Embelia ribes; assembly: GCA_001753735.1. Classification (NCBI taxonomy): domain Eukaryota; kingdom Viridiplantae; phylum Streptophyta; class Magnoliopsida; order Ericales; family Primulaceae; genus Embelia; species Embelia ribes. The sequence goes on from MKEJ01038789.1 coordinate 1,920, forward strand.
GTTCCTTTTTTTATTTTAGGTAATCAACTGCCGGAAAATTGATAATTTACTTTATTAGATTAGCTAGTGATTATTCACAATAAAAAATAGGCAATGCAATTCTACAAATGTATAGAATAAAAAGAATATTATCTAAATCATTTTCTCTCTACTTCTCATTTATCTTCCAACGACTCCCAGCGAGGCTTTAAACGACAGCGAATTACCGTTGCAAATGATATCAATCCCGTCGTAAAAGATTCCTTATGATGGCCCCACAACGGCAAAGTGCCGTCGTTTTCGAAGGCGTTGCAAAAAGCATAGACGATGGAAGTTGCCAACGGAAAAGCTAATTTTGTTATAGGAACTCTCCCATCGCGAATAATTTGTGTGAAAGCTCCACATATTTCACAATAGCGTTTCCCAACCACTACTCTCGATTTCAATTTTCCCAATAGTTAATCTCGACTTCAATACAAACTACTAATTCAAATCCATAAATTTAAATAACACAACTAAAAATATTAAAATGAGCAACAACTTTAATTCATTGGGAAAAAATATTAATCATTAATAAAAATAGCACTTACATGGTGTTTCCAAAGTCATATCACAACATATTGACTTTACGACATAATTTTTTTGTCATGAACAAAATAATAACAAAATAAAATTCATATAGCTAAAAGAACAAGCTATCTTGAGCAACAAAAGAAATTTGATAATCGATACTTTCTATGCCAACTCGTATCATGATCCATGGCCTACAAAAAATAAAGGCAATTAAATCAATGAACAAAATATAAAACTGAACATAAGATAACAACACAAAATGCATAATTTATTATTAGTTCTAAAAATAAAAGAAATAAACCAACAACTTCATTATTTTTCCAATGTGAGTGTCCCCTTATTTTCCCTGTGTAATTTGTCCCAAATTTTCAAAAATGGATCCGAAATGACAGAAACAATAACCCAAACATTTTTCCAAGCCTCAATAAATTTCAAACTCATGAAAACAATCTCCCGTTTATGTTTTTAATCTTTAGCCGCTTCAGAATTGATAGAAACAGTTCCCAAAAAATAAAATCCTATCTCTGTAACCTCATGACTGATTAAAATATCCACCAAATTATTGTTTTTAGCTTCTGCGATTTCAGAACCTCTGAGTCATATTTTTCTGCTTCACTTACCTTGGAATTTATAAAAATAGTTTCCAAATAATGATTTATTGTCCCTACGGCTTCGGAACTTAATAAAATAGCCCCTAGTTTTTTTTTCCAACTCTGATATAGAAAAAAGCAATTTCAGTGTTATGTTTATGAGCTTTAGCAGCTTCGTAACTTATGAAAACAACACCTATATCATTTTTCTTTGTCTCAGCAACTTTAGAACTACTCAAAAGAGCCCCTATGCCGTATTTTTCAGCTTCAAAATCGATAAAAACAGCGATGAAACCCATCTTATCAGCTTTATCAGCTTCCAATTTGATAAGAACATCACTCGAACTCCATTTTCAAAGTTCATCAAGTTTGAAACTGATAAAACAACAACTAGATATTGTTTTCCAATTTTAGCAGCAATGTCAGCTGTTTCAGAAATGTTTAAATCAGCTCAAATATCAAACGCAACAGAAAACAAGTTTAATGGATGAAGGTTTCGGCAATATAACTAAACGTAGCTTTTGTTTTTGTTCCTACTTATATAACTTGGGAACATGAATTATCTTTCATTTGCATTTTCTTAATGTTAGAACAAAGTTCCAAACTACAATAACACAAAACAACAATAACATAAATCTAACTACAAAATGTGCAAAAACATAAAAGCCACAAAATTAATAAAGAAATGGCTCGTCTTAATCAGAACAGGGATAAAAGTAGATAGACAGAGAGAGAAGAGGCTTGGATACCATATGCTTTCCCTCATTGTAAGTATTTTGAGATGACATGATTTCTTATTTCACCCAACTCTTTCTCAATATTCTTTATCAACTCTTGACGATCATCTTCAAATTTTTGTCAAAGTTTACAACGTTCCTCCTCAAGCTTTTTAAGATACTCAGAATGCCCATTGTCTAACTTTTGACGAAACTCACAATATCCGTCCTCTAACTTTTGGCGAAATTCAAGGTGTTCCTTCTCAAAATTTTGGTAGTAATCTTCTGCGATTTTCTTCACTGTAGCAGAAATTCTAGCTTGGCTAGATGAAGAGAGATCAGGGTTAACCATACTAAGATGGATGCCGTTGCCTACAGATTGACAATACCCATGTTCGTCGGGCCCAAACACCTCTAGGAAAACTCGGTCGCATTGTTCCACAGTTCTTTCTTCCTCTGGAATTTTGTCTAATAAACGGTTTTACTCTACCTACAACCAAAAAGAATTAATGAGAAACAAAAATACCATTGCAATTACAAAAGAATACATTCTCTTTTATAAATATAATATGAGTATATATTGATAAAAATTATAAAACTATTATAAGAAACAAAAAAAAAAGTACATACTATGTATTCAGAAACCTTTGGATAATCTTTATCATGTGATACAATATAAGTTCATTCTATCTATTGGTTTATCTTTCGCAGCTAGCTACAATTTGCAATTACATGATAACACATAAAAAATGAAACATTCTTAATAACATATGAAATGTTAAATTATAATTGTAAATATTATATAAGTTTGTGTTTCTAAAAAAAAAAAAAAAAGGAATCTAAAAAATGAAACATTCTTAGTAACATGGAAATGGATGTCTTTTCTGATTTTCAATTCTTCCATATCACGGCGAGCAGTAATATCATCTTTAGACTTTCCAGGAACTCTGAGCATTGTCCATAATATGCTCTCACAAATATTTTTCTCTATATACATCACATCAAGATTGTGCCTAACCAAATTATACTTTCAGTATGGTAATTCATAAAATATACTTTTTTTCTTCCAATTGTGAGTTCTCTCACTCTCTTTATTTGAACTCTTTTCATGCAACTTCTTTAAGTCATCTTTTTTAAATTGGATTAAAATACCTTCTACTTCTAATTGATTTAACACTTCTAACCTAAAAAATGATTTAGATTTTTCTTTGCACTCCCTAATGCCATCAAACAATACTTTATCATTTTGAAATTTATGATTATGAGGTAAAAACCATCGATGTCCGATGTAACAAAATTTCTTTCCATGTTTCAGCCAACATGAATATGTGTTCGTACCACAGTTTGGACAAGCATAATCACCTTTTGTAGTCCATCCGGGCAAGTTCGCAAAAGCAAGGAAATCGTTGATAGTCTATAATAGTGTTGCCCACATTTGAAACATCTCATTGCTTGTATAAGTCATATATTTTCACACCTTGGTACCAGAGCTCACGTATAATCATATGGTCTTTAATTAGAGGTTGTATATACACATCAATTTTGTCACCAGGCCCTTTTGGTCCATCAATGAGCACAGATAATATAAAATTGAATTGTTTCATACACATCCAAGGTGGTAGGTTATAAGGAATCAAGATGACAAGTCAAGTGCTATGCGGTATATTTATCGTCCAACACAGGCTAAAGCCATCGGAAGCTAAACCAAGTCTAACATTGCAAATGTCCCTTGCAAATTCTTTGTTATTTTCGTCAAACTCTTTTCATGTTAGGGGATCAATAGAATGCCCGAAGGCTCTATCATATTTTCGCTCTTCAGCATTCCATCTCATTAGCTTAGATGTTTTCGAAGACATAAATAATATTTGAAGCCTGGTCGTCAAAGAAAAATATCTCATTTGCTTTAGAGCAACTGGCTTACCAAATCTTCTCTTGACAAGAGATTGGCAACTTCTAGATGTCCATCTTGATCTTTTACATATGATACACTTATCAAGGTTGGCATCACCTTTCCAAAATAGCATACAATTATTGTTTTCATTTTTTTTTTTCAAAATGGTTAATATGATAAATTTAAATAATTTTTAAATATTACGGTAATATTTTTTAAATTTTATTTGGAGACAAAAAAAAATTTCGATACTTGATTATGTACAAAATATTAAAAAACATTATCTCGATATTTATAAATTATTTTAATTTATCATATAATTATTTTGAAAAATAAAATAAATAGTACAAAACAGCGCATACCAAACCGCACAGTATGTCAACTCCATATTTTGTTATATTGTGGTTACACGTGGCACTTGGTGGCTGAGATGAGATGACTACGCTTATTTTTTATGGATGACATAGCCTAGCTGATGGACTTATAAATATTGAAATTTGGCACCAAACCTTATCGTGCGTGTGTATATATATATATATATATATATATACTAATATGTAGTTCATATATTGCATGGGATTACATTTAAATTTTTTTAGTTAATATAAATTAGAATCAAATGAAATAATAGAGATAATTTATTAATTTTTCCAGCGAGAAAATCCATCTTATATTTTTTGTTGATTTATGTTTTCTTAAGAATTAGTATTCAAAATATAAAAAATTACAACGATTCAATTCATTAAGACATTTAATTTTACACACAATTAGATACCATCATTCATAACTTACGCTTAAAAGCAATTCATTTTTATCTTCAACGAAATTTCATTTTCCAAATTTCAATTTATTTATAAAAAAAAAAAAAGAAATAATACCTCACTTATCATTTCCTTCTATTTTTTACTTCTGAATTTAACCAAACAAAGAGCAATCAATATTCACTATGAATTTTTTTTTTTTTGCCAAATTAGTATTTCATATCTATAAAATTACTACGAATCACTTATTAAGTACAACAATTTCTGTTAAAATCAAACGTAAAAAAGGATGAATGGTGATTAAGAATAGATAAACAATACCTCTAAAGAAACGCATAAAGTAATTATAACTTTTTTTTTTGGAAGTTGACTTCGTTTTAAAGCTAATACTTTAGCTATTATAAAATCATATATATACCCTTCTTATTTTAATAGATAACTTTTTCTATATTAATTTCATTACTGGTTAGTTTGTGGTCCTAAAAACATAAACTATTTTTTGTAGTCTTCATTTATTTCTTTTGAGAAAATACTAAACATTTAAAAGTTCTAAAACATAGATTTTTTTTTTCTCATTAGCTTTATTTGTATTCCATTAACAAACATTTTTTTCTATATTAATTTCATTACTCTTTGTTTTATATATACTGTCTTTGTATTTTCCGTTATTTTTAAAATTTTATTAACAAAAAATGTATATGTGAAATGAATTTAATATTTCTTGTTACTTTTTCTTTGGTAGGCATTAAATTACAGGTTCTTTTATTTAATAGATAGATAGATAATTTAAGATAGTTTGGTTAAAATTCAGCAATTTTTTTTTTCTGTAAACATTTTTTAATGACATGTTACTGACAAACTTTTATCTAGATTAGATATGCGTTTTTTTTTTAAATTTCCCATAGCTTCGTATTAATATCATTACTTTATTTTTTTTATAGACATTATCTATGTCTTTTTGTTTTTCTTTTTTTATTTTATTTGCAAATATGCACATGTGCAACAAATTGAATATTTACTTTTTTTCTTAAATTATTTTCTTGTGTAAATTTTATATTTAATATATTTTTATTCAAATATTAAGTTTATATTAAAATTGTATTTTTAGCATGAATTATTGTATTGCTTTGGTTACAATGTACCACTTATATTTTTGGAATCTGTGACCATTTTTTGTTGACACATCTACATAATAAATTTTTTTAATAAAAATTGTGTACTTTATATATAGTTTCTGTGAGAGTATGTATATATATATTTTTTGTATAATTTGCAATTTATAGATTAGTTAATTAATCATTTTATGTGATGTTTCAATAGTTAGATATTGTTTATTTTAATATTGGTTTCCTTGACGGTCCACATCTTTTATTTAGAGGCACATCTTATGTTCTTTCTTTCCCTTCATTTTCTTCTTGCTATTCATTTTTTAATAAAATATATAAGGAAAATAAAATGGGAGAAGGAAATAAATAGAAGTTGCTTTGCTCGTAAATTATCATAGTACACACCTACAAAAGCAATCAGTTATTTATACCTAAAAGTATAATTGAAGTAGTGAAAAATAAGTGATCAAATGGGCTAAAAGAATAAATAGAATTTCGATTACTCGTAAATCATCATTAGGCTTCTCCTCCGTATGCTCATGTGCTTATGTGCAGTGTTTGGCAAAATTTTCTCAATTTTGAAACTATTTTCATAGGATCTATATCTCTTTTACTATTAGATTCTTCACCTTCATATCTATGGCTATTGATTAAACATTTGTAACAAAATCATGCCCAAAAATATAGAACATTGATGCATTGTTTTCAAAATTTACATATAAATCTTTAAAACAATTTGAGGTCTCTAAACATCGGCAATCAAGTATCAAAATTGTACTGACTCTTATCTAGTAAAATTTTGTTCATTGATTATATTTTTATAGAAAAAATCAACACATGATCTAACTATATAGTTTTGTATACTTACTATACTAATATCATTTCTATCAAATCAAAAATAATAGAAATGGATTACTATTTTTTCTTTTCTTTTTGAAAGATAGTTACGATGGTGGTGATTTGAGCTATTCTTGATTCATTTCTAAAGCCTTGATTTTGATTTCAGAATTGAGATAGAAATGGAGAGAGAACTTGATTTTTATTTTGTACCTGAAAGCCATGGGCTATCTTCGTAATAATCATGCAAATCCAATTTCAATACAACTTTTTGCAAATATCCAAATAGTAATATATGGATTAGATGATGATTAACTTAAGATCAAGCAACAAAAGATCTAAATCATATGATAATATAGAAACTAAATACAAAAGATAGGCAAACAAATCAAAACAGATTAAATATTGAAGTGAGATGAATATGGAGCATAAATTAGAAATCAAACCTTCATTTTCTATTGATTTAGTCACCAGCAAATAATTCATAAGAAAATTTTCAATTGGCAAAAGGGGCAAGAATGTTTTGCTTATGGAAGCCAAGAAAAAAAAATTAAATTGAAAAAGAAGAGAGTCGTGTTGATCACTATGGGTAAGTGATTGGAAGGAAAATAATAATTTGAAAGAAAAAAAAAACTGATGAAATTTAATGGTGAATAAAGACACTCCATTCATACATTGGCAACGCACCTTACGTTTCCATATACTTTGGAGCGTGTCTAATTTTTTTTTTAATATTAATTGTTTTGTTAAATGAGATTTTTACACTTTCAAACATATAGAGTGCAACTTAGCGCAATATTATAAAAAGACTCTTATTTAAATTTATTGTATATGATATATGATATGATATATGACTTTTCATTTTTATTATTTACATTTATTTGAGTCATTAAATGTTTACACGCGGCAATAATTTAGAACATCACTTGGTAAAATATTGTACAATCATTCTACGTTTAGTTTGTTATATATGATATACACTATTTCTTTGTGTAAACCCCAATGCCGAGAAGGAACTAAACCAGAGGGCATAATAAATTAAGAATTTTGGAGCTAGGTTCGGTTATGTAAGTATAATTATGCATAATATATTTTATTTGGCCACTTTTCTTTCAATATCATTTTATATTTCATTTATTTGTATCGTCCAATTGATTCCAAAAATCATATTGTTACTGAGCATACTAGTATTTTTATAAAAATAAATAAATATTGGATGGTAAAAAGGATCGTGTTACCCGATTATGTTAAATAATTACGTAGCCAATAAACCCGATATGAGGTGAAAGTCAGGGTGATGCAGATATCATTGGATTATGTAAGGTAACAATTCAAGTTGCAGGTTGACTTTGAGATAAAGTGGCAGGTAACAATTCAAGTATATGTGTTATTTGAATATTTATCATTGATTTTTATTCTGTTGTGTTATGCATAATTCTGCTTATTGGACTTTTCAATTCATCTTCGAGTCGGAAGCGGGTAGACGGAGAGTATTTAGAGCCGACTCACCAGAGTAATCAATTTAGTATTATATTTGTAAAGGCACTGTAAAAGATTATTTTTTTATATAAATTTGTAATAAATGATATATTTTTTAAAATTATTCTTTTATTATGTATTTTCTTTATTTAACGGTCTATTTTTTGGGTCATTATAAAATTTGAATTAGATCTTACTTTTTTAAACCATTTTAGATAATTATACGTAATGAACTTTATATGTAAGTTATATGTTATTCTTTCTCTTACTTATGAAGATATGTCAGTATTATATTAAAAAATTCTAAAAAAAATTCATAACTGCAATACAATTTCAAAGTTTGTTTTCACTTATAAGATTTATTTTCTTTCTGCTATTTATATGCTTTTTAGTTGGCGGTTCGTTTCAAATTTTATAAACAAAACATTATAAGGTACTCATCCAAAATATATTTCAATTATATTCAAATGATAAAAATATACTCTTTTCAATCATTCCTAGATCAACTTCATCAGTTATTAGTTGTTAACATTTGGTTTGATATATTTCCACGTTTCTTAAATATTTTCAAATTTCATTGCATTGCTATATGTTCAATTAGGGGTATAAATGAACAAAGTAGCTTGTGAGTCGCTTGTTAAAAGCTCGGCTCGAGCTCAACTCATTTAATAAATGTGCCAAGCAAGAACCAAAATTTTAAGCTCATTTAGCAAACGAGCCAAACAAGAGTTCTATATAGCTCGAAAGCCCAACTCTATATATGTGTATATATATACACAACGTGGTATGTATATATGAAATTTGAGCCCAGCTCTGTTACATCTTTCTATCTGCTTTTTTAATTCCATATAGATTGGGATTTCAAAATCTCCCAGCTTTTTCTTTTTTAAAAACCTCAATGTCATCAGCTATAACAAATGTGCAGGCCCAAAGTACTCGGCTTATGCTCTGTGGACAGGTTGCCAGCCCATGTAGGCCGGCCTAACATAAATAAGCGAGCTCTGAATAAGAGCTTGAGCTGGCCCAGTAGGGCTTCATGGTGAGCCCGAGCTAGAGCGGTATAAGCAATTAATTTTATCCATATATATATATATATATATAATATATATATATGTATATATATATATATGTATATATATATATATATGTATATATATGTATATATATATATATAAATATAAGAGTTATTTTTTATTATATTTTGGATTATATATTTATTAAATTTACATTATAGAATTTTGTAATTTCATGGCAGGAAGATTATTAAATAAAAACTCAAAT
>MKEJ01038790.1:0-14766 GCA_001753735.1 Embelia ribes
TATTAATTATTGATGGAATCCACGCCCCAGATTAGGAAATGATAATACCCCCTCTAGAAGCTTATAAGTTTTGACCGTGTCAAACCCTGCATGTGAATTTTGTAATTTGATACGTCAAATAAGTTAAGTGGACGAGCTTAAGGAAGTAGCATACTTATGAAATAAATATGTCAATATTTTATTTAATAAATTGAGTATTTGAAATATTTACGTGGGGATAAAATTAAATAATATTGATAATGGAACCTAATTAAATTCGAATATGTTAAGAGAGAATTCAGTTGCAATCTTTTAGTGGGATGGATTCGATTTATATGGATAAGGGCTAGCTCGAATGATGAGAACGGAAGTGAAAAATACATGCTAAACAAATATAGGGGAAATAGAAAATGCGAATACAATTTAGAATCTTTTCGGATACGATTATATAATATTTGGGAAACTTATGCAAAAAATGTGTGATTCTTTATCCCAATATTCTAAAATTTTACTCAAATTTGTAAGTACTATGATACATATATTGTATATCAAAATAATAGAAGTAAAAAAAAAATTAAAAAATTATAGAAGTGCTAAAAAATATTCATTTTCATAATATTTTTATTAATTTTGACTTAAAATTACACGGTGTTTCCCACCCCTAAGTGGCGTTTTCGTTAACTACGATCTATCCTTCACTTAGAAATGACGTTCTATGTTTTTCTCATTCCAGTATTTTTGTATTTGTTTAAACTTAACTCCAGCAAATACAGGAGAGAATTCATATATGGAAAATACTTCACTTGCACGTGAAATCGTACCAGTAATATAAAAAGTTCCCTATTAAATCATGATTATACAGTCAGCAGTAGGGATTTACTCTGAATACAAGAAATTTTTGTATGAAACTACTATATTTTAAAAACAAAATTACAATAAAGTAAGAACATACAATGATTATTTTATTTTACAAAAAAAAAGCCTGAGAACTTCCCAGAAGTAGAAGAAATAAGACATCCAAACCATCTTCCCAGGAGACACAACGTTTATCTCTAAAAGTGATGCTAACACCGGCGTGTCTGTCCAATCTAGGCCGTTGAGCACCAGCACGTGCACTAGCTGCACACAAGCACATGGATCATGCACACCACATGGATCATGCACACCACATGGATCATTTGGATTGGACAGGCACAAGTGTCGTTAGCACCGGTCAATCTGCAAATTAGGCATTTACAATAACTTCTGTAGATAAAAGTTAGTAGTTCTCAGTTCCATCTCGCTTCCTGCAATTTTCAAGATGCATCAGGATCCGACAGGCAGCCATATTAGCGTATCGCCCTTTCGATAATAAATAAGAAAGTGTATCACCATTGTCGCAAGCTGCTGCAAGGGTTCAATATATGAAAGTCCTAATCATTATCATATACCATTCAAAACTGAATGCATGCTTGCATAGGCCAGCCTCTCTCAACTATGCACTTTTCCTTTATTCTTGAATCATAGCAATTCTAATTGTCATTCCAAAATGAAGTATTAAAATTTTGAAAATAAAAAATTGTACCGTTGCAACAATCTCACTTTTACAAATGATCGCTTTAAAATTGCCCTCTTCATCTGTGGCTAAAGAACAAACAATCCCTCTATCAAAAATTTCTTTCAAGGTAGTTTATTTAAAAGGAAAATTTGAATGCACCAGCATTTGAATCTGCAACCGAGTCCCAGAAGGAAAGTTTCTTTTGTTGGGCCTTTTTCTTCTCCGCTTCCACAGCCAGCTGATCGATAGTTCCAGGGAAAGACACCTCAATCGCATTCTTAAACTTGTCATACAAATTGACTCGGTCACTTGTTCCAGATACAAGTGTATCTGCATTTGGCCTTTTGAGAAAATCCAAAACATTCAGCAAATTTCTCCTGCAACAAAGAATGGAAACACAATTGGAGAAATTCAAATGTAACAAAATCAACTAGTTTGCGACACAATAAATTCTCTTTAGAATACTACAAAAGGGCATTAAGAAACACAGTAGTAGTAAAAGAGGGCAACAAATAAATCAGATAATGATCCACAGCCGAAAAAATGCACTACAAAAGCTGAGGTTGTGTTTGGTTGACCCTGAAAACTATTTTTAAGATTCTGGAAATATAAGCACTGCGGAAAACACAATACATGAATTGGTTTCCAAAACAGTTCTCTGAGAATTTTCAAACTGCAACCAAGGTAAAGAAAATTTTTGTTGGTTTCCAGTTTTTCTTTCCCTTCATAAATCAAAGTAACATGAAAACAAAGGTGTTATTAAAAGGTTCATTGTCTTCAGTCCCAAAGCCAGAGAAATCAAGAACGAGAGCAAAACTAAAAACACTAAAAAGCACAACCAGGTAAAACCTTTCACATCCTAGAGTTAATTCAACTTTTTCAAACAAAGGGGAATAGTCTCTGGCTCATTAGGACATCAATACGAGCTAGGGCTAACTAGATTTACAATCTGAAACTGTCAAGTAAGAAAGATTGCAATGTGACTTGATTTATAAAGTTAAAAATGAAAAACAACTACAATTGCCTTTTTATGATACCTGCTAACAAAATTTTGGGTAATAGCAATTGAATCTTCTAAGTTGATCACCAAGTGCCACCACCCATTGGGTACAAAGATCACTTCTCCGGTCCTGCAAACACACTCGATAGGCTTCTTCTCCCATTCCTTGGTAGCACCATAAAAGTTCATAAACCACTCGATTATTGAAACTGGACAAGCCACCTCCGCCCCATCTGGACTTGGATGAACCCCGGGCGGTACCACCTCAGGGGGGAACAACACCCACTTCTTCGAACCTTTGATCACAGCATTCCAAGCCGATGTCGAATTAGGATCTATGTGAAAAGACGAACCTGACCCAGAAGGTCCTATTATTATCCATCGGTAATCAGGCCTTTCCTTACCCAATACACTAAACAAATCCTCATTAAAGTAAACTGGCACTTCATAATCAGAACTCAGTCTCGGAACCTTCTCTCCAAATTTAGGGTCAAATAGGTACAAGGGCCTCTCCTCCCTCGCTTGGTCCGAGTACCGATAGTACTCCTCGAGTTTCATCTCCACGGGCCCCACTGAAAACCTCACATCCCCACACACTTCAATCAAATAATCCCTATCCCATTTCTCCAACGCGAACCAATCATCCATACACCCTTCTAGAAGAACTGGTTTATTCGGTTCCTCAAAATTCAACACAAACTCCTCAACCGAAATCCCTCTCCTCCTTTGTATATTATCCCTCTCAAGCCATTCGGGTTTCATTTCAAGGTTAGCACAAAGCCAACTTTGAAACAAATAATCTGAATAAAAATCCTTAACCTTAAAACCCGAAAACTCACCACCCGAAACACCAAACAAGGACTTACACACACCCACATAAGTATTTTTCCAAGATGCACTATAGGAAAACCCGGAATCACCACAACCCTCCAACACAAGTATCCTCCAGAGGGGCTCATGGCTAGTAAAAACATAGAAAGACTTGCTCACACAAGATAAAATCCCCAATTGGCTCCCACTCAGAACCCCCAAAATCTCAAGAACAAGCTCATCAGTTAGGATTTTGAGATTACCTAAAATCACAACAAACATAAAAGGATTTACTAACACATGATAAAATCCCCAATTGGGCCCCAAACACAAACCTACCAAAACCCAAAATCACCACAAAATCCATCACAAGGCTAATAAAAACATAAAAAAATTTGTTAACATATGATAAAATTCCCATATGGGTCCCACAAAAACCCTAAGAGCATTCACACTAGTTTTTCTAAAAACCCCAATTTCTCCCATTTAATTTCTCAAATGAGAAGTCTTGGGTAAGAAATGCGTCCCATCAGCATTTCTATTTCTCCTAGATTCTATAAAGCCCAAGAGAAATGCGAAAATAAATTTGTGAGTGGAGAAATATACTATTCGCAATTTCCCAATTAAAAATATTAATTTTTTAACCAAAACTATAAAAACCCTAGTTAACATTTACAAAAAATTACATTTTATCATATGATATATAATTATTCTAATAGTTTCTAACTAAATTTATTAAAATACTGGTGTGAATATTTCTAAATGTTGATTTCAACTAAAAAGAAATGAGTTTGTAGAGAGTGAAATTGAGAAATTAAATAAGAACCTAGGCCGGTGTCTCTGGAATTTGATGGTGATGAGGTGATGTAAAGGTTTCCCAGAGGCTGTACACCGTGGCAGTGTGAGGAAGATGATGGCTTTAAGCTGAACCCAGTGTTGACATCATCATCATCTCCATTTTCTAGGGTTTGGAATTTACTGGGTTTGTTGGCAATTAGGGTTTGGTTATTGGGAATTGACTTTGTGGGTTTGTTGTTCTTTCTCTTTCTCTTCGGCATTGTGCGGCGAGTGGCGGAGAGGGGTTATAAATAGCGGCTCCCTCTGTAATATAAGTAAGGTATACATACATACATACATACATACATACACGCCTATTGCAAAAATATAACTTTTTATTTTTATTTTTTTGGATTAAATTACTCCTATATTCTTCCCTGTTTTTCTTTCTTTTCGTATCTTTCATCTCTCCTTCCGTCGGGCAATACTTCAGATGCGACCGGCTGTCACACTTCGATGTAGTTCGGTTCGAATTGAATATTTAATTATAATTATTCAAATAAGTTAAATATTATCAAAATTAATTTGATGATTTGTTTTCTTTTTAATTTATTTTTTATGTTTTAATTAATATGTAAAAAATTGATAAATAAAGTCTACATAAAAAATAAACACTTCATGTATTTTATAAATTTTAAAATATATATATATACATGTGTGTGTACTTTTTCAATTAAAACTAAATAAAAAAATTATTTTATTTAAAAATATAATTTTAAAGAGAATAATGGTTAGTGTGTTTATTTTTTAATAAAATATTTTTCTTAATTTATTAGTGTAGCTTCGTTTATTTTAGTTTATATATTATTTTAAATGAGTGATGAATTATTTGTTTTACCACAAATTTCGTTATTAACAACAATTATTTGTTCTTATTTCTTGCTTTCTTACTACTAACTCAATTTACTTAAAAATAACTTCAATCCACTGTGTTTGAAACAAATTTTATTTATTTTTTCTTATCATTTTGTTGTTCTAAAAAAAATATTAAGTATTAAAAAAAAACTGTGATGAATTGTGATGAATTATAATGAAGTATAACATTTCGCCACAATTTATCATAATTTATCACAATTCATCTTCAATAAAATCGTTTGTAATAAGTAAAAAAATTTACAATATACTTCTTTATTCCATATTCAATATATAAAATGAGATATATTTCATTATTTTTCTTGTAAAGAATTATAAAAAATATACTTTCATCAAATAAAATTATATTTTTAAAACTTATTAATATATAATGATATTCTTTTTTTAAAAAAAATTAATCATTGGTAAGAAACGACATTGTTTTCATTCATTTCAATGAATATTTGTAATATGTGAAAATTTTTATAATATGCTTGTTTATTCCAACTTCAATATATGAATTGAGTTATATTTCATTATTTTTTTCATAATTAATCATAAAAATTGCACATTTATCAAACACTATTAAAATTTTAAAACTTATTAACATATAATGATATTATTTTGCTAAATTTTGAATCATTGGTGTGGAACAACGTTTTGTTCACTCTTTTCAATAAATCATTTGTAATATATGATATATTTCAACACAATTCATCACATTTCATTACAATTCTTCACATATTATACATGATTCATTAAAACTTATTAACCTTCGCAACAAGTTTATTATTAAAATAAGAAAAATTTACAATTTTTTATTAAAAATATATAAAAATACAATCCATCTCTACTTTTAAAATTTGTCTTTATGCGTGTTCTAAAACAAGGGTCGTGAACTCTCCACATGAATGATATAATAGTCCATATTTATCACCCGTACCAAACTGCACCGAGATGATAATCGGGCCCGCCTGTACTGAAGTGTTATCCCTCCCCCCTCCATCTCTTTCTCTCTAGGGGGACACTTCGGTACAGGCAGGTCAAGCTGTCACCTCGATGCAGTTTAGTGCAGGTTTGATTTTCAATCGTTTGACATGAGACGTGGCTCAATCGTGTGCGTCCAATTCAAGTGACAATAAACAATAAATAAAAGTAGAGGGAGAAGTCCTTTAAATATATTTTCTTCTATTATTTTATTACGAATACACTAAATAGATTATCAGCTAATAAGGGATTAATTAATACATGTTACTTTATGTGTATATTGACTTCAAATACATTTGAATAACTGTGATGAATGTAGTTAAATATCAATAGTGATAAAGTTCGTCACAGTTCATCCGGATCATCAAACAATTCATCACAGTTCAACACAAAGTCGCACAATTCATCACAGTTCATCACATACTATCAAGTTCTATCAAGTTCATAAAAAACTACCAAATTCATCACAATTCATCGCACACTACAAAGTTCATCACAAACTAGATAGTTCATCACAAAATACCAAGTTCATCACATACTATCATATTTGTCACATTTCATCACCAAGTACGAAGTTCATCACATTTCATCACATACTACCAAATTCACCACATACTACTAAGTTTATCACAATCCATCACATAATACCAACTTAATCATATTTCATCACATGATAGCGAACTGACACGTGAGGAGGAGAAATCGGCTATAATTCGTATGTTTCTTAGGACTATGATGCATTGAACTGGTAATCCAATCCATTCCTATATTCGTTTCAGTTATATACTCCAAATTATGCCACGAACAAATACTCTCACAAAATAAGTCGAGCCCCACCTAATGGACTAATCTAATCCCGAGGCAAGGGGTGCGACTTTTAGTCAAACTGCATAGCTGAATGAATGACATGTTTGCTATACCATGTTCTAGACATTTGTAAAACTAATTTTGTGTACACATGTCACGCATCTATTTCCTCTTATAAGAAAATTACCACCCGTATACAAATACACGCTCGTTAAAAATTTTCTTACAAACAGTTCAGGCAAAAGTATTGCCACGCAGCTCTCGCTCCCAACAATATACAGCATATTTGAGCCTCCCGTGAGATTAAGATCCTCTATGGTCCTATTTCGGACAGATCCCAATTGGTTTGCCCTATTAAACACTCATCCTTGTTTTATCCATTTTGTTACACTCATGATTGTAATCATAATGTTTAAATACCAAGTTCTATATCCAAAACAAATGTTAGGACCCTATCTATGAACAGCGGATCAAAATCTAACATTTTATATTGGAACACAATCTCTCTTGACTTGAGACAAACTACTAAAGTAAGGAAATTCAAATTGGATAATCCACATGATAAGAACGAGACTACCAAAGAAATACACCCTGGGTTTCGTTTTTTTTCTACACCGCGAATTAGGACATTCATGCTGATTATTTCCAGTAACTTCAGCACCAGACCTCCTAAACTCCACTTTCAATATTACATCCTTACTCTTTCTGAGGGGCATATCTACTTCTTTTTCCTTTACCTAGATATACATGTCAAAATTACGTCAACGGGCTTTTTCTTAATATATTATCCCTAATCTTCACCACTTCTACAATCTTTCAAATCCTATCATTTAGAAACCTAGCTTCTAAAAGGTTTTCATGCGTTCACCTTAATCTCTCTTCTTAACCACCTCCATTTTACCAGTTTATATTATTATTGTTACTATGTTTTAGAAAACCCATTAGCCAAGTACCATAGAAAATAGCCAGCCTCATAATCAGTCCTATAAAACTTTGCGACCCGGGGCTGCCTTAAGTCAGCCTGTTTCCCCACCATCGCACGGTTCGTATTCTAGCAAAAGATTAAAAAATCAGGTCATCATTAATAAAATTACAAGCGATCGTGGGACAGCCCCTGCTGCTAAAACTTTGTATTTCAAAACTTCTGTGGTATTCCACATATCTGTACAACCAGACCTCTCTCAATCCCCACAGGCTACATAATAAGTCACAGGTGCAGATGGCATTCAAATAATATCTATCAATAGAATTACTCTCTATCCACAAAACTCCAGCTGGCATATTCCTATTGGTCCAAATCCAATCCATGCAATCTGTGTATTTGCCTCTCACATACCACATCATCGTGATATCTGAGAGCTAAAATCACCTCCAAATTAAAAGAACAGAAACACAATTTTCATCAGCTAGCAGAAATGGCAGCAACCATGGCCACAGCATCTACAGTCCTAGGCTTGGGATCTGGTATCTCTTCTTCAAAGAGGGCTTCCCTTAATTCAGGTATATAAGAAGTTTCCTGTGAAGTCAAAGTTTAGCAGATAAAAAAAAAAGTGTAGTGTATTATGTAAATACAATGATCGAGGGTTTTAAGGTACTCAGAATTGTTTTATAACTCTTTTTCTATGTATTCTTTACATTGGTGCAAGAAACTGTATTTAAGTATGATAATGAAACCAAGGATATCAGGCATAGGAAACAAGAGTTCAACTACAAAGTAAAAATCAGACGAGACCAAACCAGTGAGATTGTGTAATATATTTAAGGTCTTCAGGAAACAGATGCGGAAAAGAAAAGAAAAGAAAATCACTCACATAATCACATGTTGACAGGCTTTCTCAAGTCTCCAGTGGCGACCAGGAACCCTTTTGGGCAAGTGAAAGCCTCCGGCGGGAAGTTTACATGGTAGCTCCTTGCACTAATATTATTGTTATTATTCCTTTTCAATGACCGCACAGTCCGCACTTGAACTCATTGGAACTCTGACGAATCTTTTCGTACTAATGATGATGTGCATATGATGTTTTTGTGTATTACAGTAGCTTTCCGAGAGACTGGCTAAGGACAGATTTGAATGTGATTGGGTTCGGGCTAATCGGTTGGCTCGCCCCATCGAGTATACCTGCAATCAATGGGGAGAGCTTGACAGGGTTGTTCTTCAAGAGCATTGGAACTGAGCTGTCCCACTTCCCTACCCCTCCTCCTCTCGCTTCTCAATATTGGTTAGTTTTTTTTTTTTTTTGTCTCCATGTGTACAAAGAACAAACCTAAATACATTCATAGATTTTCTCGCGGTGATTCGGTTTGTTTGGGTGTATAGGTTGTGGTTGGTCTGCTGGCACTTTGGACTATTCTTGACCCTTACTTTTGGGCAAATTGGTTTCAAGGGGAGGACAGAGGACTACTTCTGAGACGGCTCTTGTTCTGCATTTATCTATCATCTATGTATAATTTCAACATTGTGTATCTAATATCTCAACAATCTACTTTTCTCTCTGTTTCCGTATAAGAGAATCCAATTTCTGACTCATCCCCATGTTGCAATACTTTAAATTTACGCATTCCATCGTTAGAACTTAATGAGTTTTGATAATACTGGAGGAGATAACTGCTCGAAATGGGTAATCATCTTCTAAGATTTAACATAAAACGTACAACTTAAAAATTATGGAATGGCAACACTAAAACAAAAACTGCCCAAGTCAACCTTCTTTGTTGTCACTAAGTGCTTTCAGGTTCATTTCACAACCCTGTATGGGTGTTTTGGCATGCTATCAATAATTTTAGGCTCACTTTTTGTTCTTTGTTTAAGTACCCAACAAATGAAAATTTATTTCCCATTGAAAGGAATTACATTAGAGTTTCTTCAGATTTCCCGGTTACTTAATCGAATCAAAAGACGAATTAGTTCCCACAAAATGAAGTTACTCACATGCCTCAACAGGTTTTGGCATATAAGCAATTTCAAACAGCGAGGAAACTAATTCCAATGATATGGGAAAATTCAAACAATAAAATCAGAATTTACCCATAACAAAAAGGGTCCTCTCCTCCTAAACAAGGGAATTTACCAAGTAATACTCGTAACTCTTGGCTAACTAAATTACAATCTTTTTCCACTAGCACATACTAGCATCACTCAAAAAAAATTCAAGAAAAAAGGAGGAGAAAATTAACAGTGGTGAGAGGTGTTTAGCACGATGGCTACGACCGTTGTGCATGAATTTAGAGAAGACGGGCAACATTAATAGAGATAAAAGTGACGATTATGGCTAATAACATGAACTAATAATTTTGGAATGAAGGATATGATTTGGATGTAGTGAACACTCGGGAGTAATTTTGGATTTTGTATGTTTCGTATGGTTTACTGTGAGAAACAAAACTATAGACGGTTTTTAAGGAAAGGTCAGGTTTACAATCAAGTAATTAAGGTATGACACTATTTCGGTCAAGAATCTTATCTAAAGCATGCTAAATTCATTTTCCAAATTCATTCCCTGTTAGTAAACTTTGGCCCTTTTCATATTTAAATTTACTAAAGTCAGACACAGAGAGTTGATAATAAACTCATTAAAAAAGCTGGCTATTTTTTTTTCTTTTATTTGCGCCAGTCGTACAGGTTGATAGTAATTTTCTCGGCCGTACCAATCCTCATCCTCTCCATCTTCCTCAAAAATCGAACTAATCATTCTTAGATTGCGGAAACTAACATAGTTTCCAGATTAATAGTGCATGACGGGCCAATGTTTAATATTATAAATACGAGTCATCAAAACGAATGCGACAAAATGCCACATGGTTTCAAAGCTTGCTGAAACCATTGTTATTAGGTCATGTCATGTTGTTAAGACTTCACCGGGCAAACCTTCTCGAGAGAGATATAGATATGGATACGTCTCCAAAGAAATCTGCCCCAGGGTTTTTAATGGTTTAACATGACCTAATAACAGCTTTTTGGCAAGCTTTCAGCTCGCATGGGGATATCTTGCTATTGGTTTAAGCTGCCTGAAATTAAGGCACGACCAATTTTCTTAAAGTCTTATTTATAATACTAAATAGATGCCTTTTAAAAACTAATAGTTTGGAAACTATTTTTAGAATGCCTGACTTGACACAATCAATTCTAATTCCCAAGAAAAGAGGAGAGGGAGAGAATTGGTGCAATCCCTTAAGTTTTTGCCGAGCAATAAAAATTACACCAATAATAAACACCACTAGTAGACTAACCACATGTTCCAAATTACATAGTAAAGCTGAATATGAGTTTTGCTAGTAAAGGTCTAAAGAAAGAGTTTTGCATCTTGTACCCCTTTCAATTTCATTAAAAACATGGTAGACAAATATACATCTCAAAATCAGAAGTGAAAGCAGATCATAGCCAAATTACCTGATTCTGTTTGAAAATTTCATATCCAGCTGGAATTATATTCATGTAATGGTTTAAAATCAAGCAGCCAAATTCCAAGTGTTACTTGTGAGAGTCTTCCATTTTCTCCAATGCTGACATGAAAGTAACGGGGCTTGTTGGGTGGTCCCTCACCGTTAGATTGAATACTTCAGCCCTTGAATAATGACCAACAACGTCAAAATCGAACTTGGCACGAGCTATTTCTCCCAGATCTGCACATATCATACCATCACATGAATTTTGCTTGGTCATACATGTTTGGCATTCAAATCAAATTGGTGATTAACTAGAAATAATCGCAATTTTGAACACGAATTAGTCTAGAACTCTCAAGTGACAAATTTGCTTCTCTCTAAAAAAATAATTAAATGTATTTTTCTTGAAACTCCAGATTGAATTGGCAAGCTTGCAACAACTTGAAATGACAAGCTTGTAGGAATAGGCTTATGAAATGGTGAGTTTAAATGTTTAAAGATGCTTATTTCAGTAAATGGCTTCGAAGACAGGCTTAGGTCTTTTCCCCTACAATTCAGGAAAATTCTTGAAATAAATATCATACCTAGATCAGCAGATACGAGTGCTTCCCCTTCATAATTTGGGCCAGCTAGAACAACACCAGATGGTGAAATAATGACACTGCCACCAGCACAGATAACAGAATCAGGTGTAAGATCCTCCTCTGTCCCTTGGAACACATAATCTGGAGAGGGTGGGTAATCTCTCCTTCGACAGAATTGGTTCGATGATAAAACAAAACATCCACCCTCGAGAGCAATGTGAGTCATAGATGCTTGCCATACATCCCTTGCATCAGCAGTAGGCGCACAGTATATTTCGATGCCTACAAGGTCAAACATCATCATTAACCAAAGTTCGAGTATTTCTTTTTGCCCAGAACAAAAGAAGCTTTATTAGCATTAGAAATGAGATGAATACAGGCAGAAAGATCAGCAACAATCAGGGATTAGAAAAGCACCATGAGCCTACAATATATTCGATACATCAAGCATTCCTAGTTTCCAAACAAGTATGTTTTCCAGCATCTACAACATGCTAACTGGATGCAAAGATACAAAAAGAAATTGGAAACAATACCGTACAACGGATTCAGTAACCTGTGACCAAAGATATTTTAGGTTTGATGAGAAACAGAGCCAAGCAATGGTTTTGCTAAAACAGTAACATACCGTTCCAACCAACTCAAGTCACTCAATTGAGAGAGAGAGAGGATAGGCAGGACCACATTCCATTGTAGAGTGTTCATTCATATCAGATAAAAATCGATTAATCTTTCGGACGCATACAAATATACTATACCTGATGTTACATAGGAAAGACAAATAAAATCATGGTGGTTCAACTTGTGGGGGAAAACGCTACCCAGTTGATTCATATAATCTTAAATCTTTAGGTCTTGGAGCTGTAAACTGTGAAAAGTCACCCAAGTATGAAGAAAAACGGATGTTGGAGTCTAGAAAAGCTGTATTCAACTAAAAAAGCGAACAAGGAATCCTCGAGTGGGCTTCAACCCAAAAAAGATAACAAACCTTTTCCATACATTGCTGTTCTCAACAGTGGCATTCTGTTTTCCCAACATATAGCAGCACCAATCTTCCCAATCGGTGTGTCAAAAACTGGAACAGTTGATCCATCTCCAAACCCCCAGATTATCCGTTCCAATGCTGTTGGCATGAGTTTGCGATGTTTTCCAAGGAAACGACCATGTGAATCAAAAAACAGAACCGTGCAGTAGAGAGTGTATCCATCTCTTTCTATCACACCCATCACTAAATACACCTTATACTTCCCAGCCATGGCCGCCAATCGATCAACTTCAGGACCTGCACTCATCAAACAGCAGGGAGAAAGTGTAAATAGATCACTGTAATCATAAGGACCTGTCCAAATCTAAGATCAATAAACAATAAGGGAATCATGTGTCTCAAAAGCTATCATATTTCTACTCCTATTCTGTCCCCTCACTTTTTCGGAACGTTTTAATAACGGAACATTTTATTCACACATAAAAAAAGGCAAGGAACCTCCATCCCCGACATCCCAAGACGAAAAAGGATTTACCAGGCACGTCAATGGCAGCAGCATGATACCTCCGGAACTCCTCTTTACCCTTAGACGTACGATTGCCAATTGTAACACCAAAATTTGATCCACGGGGATAACCGCCAATAAAGGCTTCCGGGAACACAACAAGCAGTGAACCATAGGAGGCAGCCTCAGCCAACAATCTCTCAGCTTTGTCTGGATATGCATACACAGTCATTAAGCATCAACAAACTTAATTAGGGAAAAGAGTATGGCCTCGATGGTGTGGATTTTGAAATATATAAATATCTACTTTTTATCTCGACTAGTAAACTTAAACTTGGTCAGAAAATAAAAACAACTCTCATTTGCTTCACCAATTCTATTAAATGAGGTCATATCATCCAGAAAAAAATACTTATCATCTAACTTTGGCCTCTTTCGTGTTTTAAAGAAGATAAAAAAAATTCTTGTAAATTCACTAAGTACGTATATCATTCGTCCGATTACAACTTAAGAAAGCTTACGAATTCAAAATAATCGAAATGAATCTTCAACAATTACATTACAAAAACAAAAGAAAAATGGGGGGTAAAAGAGAGAAGTAACCTAGGGTGGCGGGGGTGTCGTAGAAGATGGTGGAGGCCTGGACGACGGTGGCTCTGACGGTGGTGGTGTCGCTGCCCATCTCCACCTCCGGAAATACGCTGCTCTCCGTCGTCGGAACTAATGCCATTCTCTCTCTCTCGTTCTCTCTCAATCGCTCGCTCCGGGACGACTAGTCTTTGGGCCCTGGAAGCTTCTCATCTACAGAGTATTCAAACCTTCAATTTTCTTATCTTAAATGAGAAATTGAATACATAAATTTTTTATATTAATCTTTTTATTTTTTATTAAAAAATGCTATTTATAATTTTTTTAAATACGAAATAAATTTTTCGTATTAAAATGAGACAAATAAATTGAAAAATATTTTTTCCAAAATTTATTATTTTTTATATTAATATTTTTAATATAGATAAATGAATATTTAGAAAGATTGGGGTTATAAAAATGTATTTCTAAAAAGAAAAAATTAGAAATAAAATGAAAAAATATGATCTGATGACCACAATTGTTCTTTGTTTGCACTTTTGGCCAAATTTAAAATATAGGTAAATATGTTTGAAATATTTTTTACAATTATTTATATTTTCATAAATTATTTATGTAGAAAGTTTTCTGCAAAGTGTTCAATTTTTATTTTATAAGCGAAATGTCTTTCTAAATATACAGATATAAGAATTATACGAGAAAGACTAATAATGGCTTTGTTGAGTTATAAACCCTAGATCCCGCTGCAATTAATTTTGTACCATTGGATTAACTTTTAATTTGATCAAAACGGTTAGGCTTTAAGAGTTCAAATTATGTATTGTTTCTACGGTGCAATTTCAATTATATAATTTTTTTATTTTTTTTATTTTTTCAATGTAATTAATGTGATAAATTTAAGTAATTTATAAA
>MKEJ01038792.1:0-13042 GCA_001753735.1 Embelia ribes
ACTACAATTGATCTACTGAACAAAATCAATAACAAATAATAAATATTACATGGCCGTTGCAACATTGAGTCCTACTATAATTGATATACTGAACAAATCAATAAATTGGGAATGTCGTACCTCGTTTGTATTTAATAAATTATTTTAAATAACAAAATTAAATGAACATTCATGAACATATATACATAAAGAAGAACAAACCTTCAACTATGCATATTCACAATATCTATTTATATATATGCCATAAACTATTAAATATTTAACATATAAACTTGGTACATCACCATCACAAACATATTATGACATTTTAATCATTAAAAAAAATAAAAATAAAAATAATAATGACTAAATATGATGTACCTTTAATAAAAAATATAGTTATTTTAATTAAAATTAATTACTACATAATCATGTTAGGGGTCAAATTGGAATAATTTGCACGTATTTACAATACATAATGATTTTCGGGACTAGATAGTAATCTACAGAAAATTATTAGTACGTATTTAAGATTGGTCCCTAGGACTTAAATTAAATTCAAAACTAATTATAGGGACTATTGTGATAATTTTAAGCTTATTAAAATTTACAATAACAGCCCCTGGATCACATCTAATTTACAAACCGAAGCTCTACAGTGCCTAGGCCGCGGCCGGGACCAACCACTGGTCAGACCAACGGTGTCACCTCAGGAAGCCACAGTTGCACCGTTGCTCATAGGTACCACTGTTGGCCGCTTCACCGCAGTCGTAGCCGCCCGTCGCCGCCCGCCACATAGGCTGGAGATCCTAGGCGACGCAACGCTGCCGCCGACAATAAAGCACAACAACGACCAAAATCGATGTCGCTCCTCAGAGGTAACAACAACGAGGATGCTTAGGGCCAATTGCACCTCGTCCGCCTAGGGCGATTCAACCACGACAGCTTGGGGATGGCCGAATCTCAGCGGCCTTTCGGGGGTGTCTGCCTTTGGCAGCCACGCGTCTATAGAAGCCTCGCCACGGCCGTGAGGCCGATTATCTATATTTGGCTGCAATAATTTCCTTTTCTTATTTTATTATTATTATTATTATCTGAAAAACATATTTTCTGATTAACATAATAATTACGGTAAAAATAAGAATAATGGCTTCGATATCACATATATAAATTATATATGTATGAAAATTAATTTGTTAATATATGTTGCTATGTGGACGTATCATGATGCAACAATGTTGTTTTTGTTTTTAAAGTTCTTCGCATTATTCAATTTCTTTGGAGTTTTTCACCGTCCTTCATTATTTTACAATTAAATCAAATATTTTATATGAATACCTATAAAATATCATAAATAAGATAAACTCTTCACTAAAAAATAACTAATAAGACAAATGATTGGGGGAAAAACATTAAGTAAATATATAAATAAATTACATATCCATTGTTAATACAAGAGAAAAAGTCAAATGTATATTTAAATTACGTACACATCTTCTTTTTAAATTCATTTATTGCTAGAAAGAGAGATGATAGCGTGAGGGAGAGATGGGGAACAAAAAAAGAGAAAAAAAAGAAAATAGTATTTAGGACATTCCAAACTCCAAAATGTCATTTTTTGAACTTTTTTTTTTACAAAAAATAAGTTATTTTTGCAGATATCCCAGAGTTATTATATCTAATTCCCCGTTTGGATTGGAGCCAGCAAATCTATAAGTATATTCTCTCTCTCTCTATAAAATTCTATAAGTATATTCCATGTATATACAGAGAAAAGAAAGAAATGAAATAATAAATAAAAGAAAAGGCTAAAGTTAATGTAACGCGCAATCGCAGCAACCAACCAGCAAAGTTGAAATTTATTGACATACATAAATATATATACATCCAAGCTTCAAATATCACTTTTCCCTTCTCTCTCTCTCTCTCTCTCTCTCCCACGCCCACACTTTCCCTGGCGACGGAATGATTGGGCCGTAAAATCAAATTTGTCATTTACTATTAATATTGTTTCCGTTTTACTAATTTTGGCATTGATTGATTGATTATTATATTCGATCTTCAAATCCTTTGCTGTCCGTCTTCTCTTTCATTGTTGTTTCATGTTTGGATCCTTTCGTCTATGCATTCTTTATCAATTTCTAGCTCCACCTTTTCCATTTCCAAACTGCTACTCTGTTTTTTTTTTTTTTATTTTATTTTTTTATCTCAATTTCTAATTAGGATCCGAATACTATTTATTTCTTTTTGTGGTTGGGTGTTGCAGCTTCAAGATTTCTTCATAAATAATATATATATAGAAGGAAAGGTGCTGGCTTTCTTCTTCTATGCAAAATTTATGTGTGGGTGTGTGTGTATTTTAGTGGTTAGGGTGTGGGGATAGTAGTGGTAGTTTTTCAAAGTTGGGGCAAAAGAGGCAAATGAAGCTGGTGGTTCGAGTAATCGAGGCTCGGAACATACCAGCAATGGATCCCAACGGATTCAGCGATCCCTACGTGAAGCTGCAGCTCGGGAAGCAGAGGTTCAAAACCAAAGTTGTTAAGAAGTGCTTGAACCCTTCCTGGTGCCAAGACTTCACTTTTAAAGTTGACGATATGAAGGAGGAGCTCGCCGTGTCCGTTATGGATGAGGACAAGTTCTCCATCGACGATTTCATTGGCCAGGTCAAAATTCCCATTTCTCGCGTCTTTGATGCAAAAGACAAATCCCTTGGGACTACCTGGTACCCTCTCCAACCGAAGAACAAAAAGTCCAAGAACAAGGACCACTCTGGTATATTATGTGTGCGCTCATTTGTTTCTGCATATCATTAGCTCTTAAGCTTTGCGTACTATACTCTTCTTTGTTTTTATTTTCCTCGTGCAATGTTTCAAGTTCCTTTAGCTATTATGGTTGCTGTCAACAGTATCCCGGCTTCTTTGTTTTGGTTGCAGCCAACAATATCCTGGTTGCTTTTAATTTAGATTAGCAAAACCTACCGTTTACTATAGGAAGCAGTTTGATCTGAAGTTGAACTTTTTCTGGTTTCTGCTTGTTTCTTAGTTGCTATTACGCAAGTAAGCTAGTTTTTGAATAGGGTGGGGGCGAAAAAAAGGCTCATCAGTATTAAAAGTTCTAGCTTCTTTAGGACTAAAATGCAAAAGCATTCGTCTGGAAAATTGAGCCTTTAAGCAAGCCCTTTGATTGATAAGTGTATTGTGTTGTGAAGGTGCTTTTCATTGAAGCATAGTAATTTATGTTTCTAATTGGGTCTCATTCCTTTTCTCAAATAGGTGATATCCTCCTAACCATATGTTTCTATCAAAACAAGTCCCTGATGAATTTGGAACCTCTTACCGATCATATTAACCCTTCAAGAAACCCTGCTGGTTCAGTGCTTGACTCTTCTTCAAGGTCTTGTAACAGTCCCTTGAAATCACCTCCACGGATGAGGTTGGAAGAGACGACTTCTTACAAGGAAGAAAAGTCTCAAGGACAGACCTTTGCTGGCCGAATCGCTCAGCTGTTCAATAAAAATGGAGATGTGGCTCCCATCTCATCATCTAGTAAAGCACCCCTTGGACCTAATTTGGAGGATATAAATGACACTGCAACAAACGGAGCTTCCGATACTACTAATGATGAGGAATCCACCTTGGTTAGTTTTGAAGAAGCAATGAAAACAATGGAGTCAAGAGATCAAGGAGGTGAAGCTCCAACCAACTTACCCTGTGGCATAGTTGTTGATCAACTATACATTGTTGCACCAAAGGACCTCAACTTGTTGCTCTTTTCGCCAGACTCGAACTTTTCTAAATCTGTTGCAGAACTGCAAGGATCCATGGATCTGCATGCAGGACCTTGGAAGTTTGAGAATAGTGGTGAGACCTTGACGAGAGGGATCACTTTTAACAAGGGTGCTAGCAAATTTGTTAGAGCTACAAGGGGAATTGGGGAGCAAACATATCTAAAAGCTGATGGGAAGGTGTTTGCGATTCTAGATAGTACGAGCACTCCGGATGTTCCTTACGGAGGCACCTTTAAGACTGAATTGCTCTATTGCATCACACCTGGGCCCGAGCTTCCGTCAGGAGAACAATCCTCTCGATTAGTGATGTCCTGGAGAATGAATTTTCTACAAAGTACTATGATGAAAGGTATGATAGAAGGTGGAGCCCAAAAGGCTTTAAGAGAAAACTTTGAGCATTTCACTAATTCATTATCTCAACATTATAAGGCCATTGATACGAAGGACATTTCTTCCAGCAAGGAGCAAGTGTTGGCAACTCTAGAGGCGGAACCACAATCAGATTGGAAGCTGGCAATTGGTTACTTATTCAATCTTACTATGTTCTCAACACTCTTTATGGGGATATACGTTCTTGTGCACATTTGGTTAGCCCCACCTAGCACGATTCAGGGGCTCGAGTTTGTTGGGTTGGACCTCCCTGATTCTATTGGTGAAGTGATTGTCTGTGGGATTTTGGTTCTTCTCGGTGAACGGGCACTGCGGTTGCTTTCACGCTTCATGCAGGCTAGAGCACAAAAGGGTAATGATCACATTCTGAAGTATGATGTCTGTTATTATTTCGATCATCTTCATAGTTCTATGCTCTTTTATTGCGTCATCATTGTGACTTATGAGTTGGGGATTATTATTTCTAGTGGGGAACCATCTCTTTGCTTACTTATCATGCATGGTGGTTTGAGTTGAATTCGTTTTTGCGTTGTGGACTTCAGGAAGTGATCATGGAGTTAAAGCACGAGGAGACGGATGGTTGCTGACCGTTGCCTTGGTTGAAGGAAGCAATTTTGCCGCTGTTGATTCAACTGGATTCTCTGATCCGTATGTGGTCTTTTCTTGTAATGGGCAAACAAAAACCAGTTCAATCAAGTTCCAACAAATCAATCCTCGGTGGAATGGTAAAAATTACATCTGACTTGACTATTTTGTTTAAAAGTCTAGTATAATTGTTCAGTGTGACTCTTGAGGTGTTTGAGTTCTTTATTTCAACCCTCTTGTGCTGCAGAAATATTTGAATTTGATGCAATGGATGAACCTCCATCTGTGCTGGATGTGGAAGTTTTTGATTTTGATGGACCTTTTGATGAACCTATATCTCTGGGTCATGCTGAAATCAATTTTGTGAAAAGTAATATTTCAGATTTAGCGGATGCTTCGGTTCCTCTGCTGGGAAAGTTAGCTCAGGCATGCCAGTCAAAACTGCAGTTAAGGATTTTCTTGGACAATACAAGAGGTACCAGTGTTGTCAAAGAATACTTAACCAAGATGGAAGAGGTGGTTGGGAAAAAGGTAAATTGTAATTTTTGTCTCGGAAGGAAATTCCGGTTGATCGTTGAGTCTGCCCTTTTCACAAGTTCCTTACCCCTCCTTTTACTTGTATAGATAAGGGTTCGTTCTCACCAGACAAATTCAGCATTTCAGAAGCTATTTGGGTTTCCTCCGGAGGAATTCCTCATCAATGATTTTGCTTGTCACTTGAAACGTAAGAGGCCAACACAGGTTAGTTTTTGCATAATGTACTGAGGAAAGCTGATTTAGTTGCATTTTGAATGTTAATTTAGTTTTTTTTTTCTTTTTTTTCTTCAAGTTCTTTCTCAGTTCACTAAATTTTGTCATACTAACTTATTGTTCTTGTCCAGGGCCGCCTGTTTTTGTCGGCTAGAACAATTGGGTTTCATGCTGATATATTTGGACGCAAGACAAAATTCTTCTTTCTGTGGGAGGATATAGAAGATATCCAAGTGGCTAATCCTACTTTGTCATCTATGGGCAGTCCAATTGTCATCATGACTTTGAGGCCGGGCAGAGGTGGCGATGCTAGGCATGGTGCGAAGACACAAGATGCTGAAGGCCGGCTGAAATTCCTTTTCCATACTTTTGTATCTTTTAATGTTGCACACAGGTACTGGAAATCATATCATATCTCAAGTTCAAAATTTCTCCGTGATATTGGAAATTAAAATTAAACTTACTTCCACTGACGTTGTAGAGCTTTTTTACACCGGCATGGCTTGAATAAATGACTTATGTGCATATGTTATTTTCCCCGCATGCATGTAAGGACACGTGTTATGCATCCAAACCTGTTGGTATGAAAAACTCTACACCGATGGGGGAGGGCACTTCATGCTGTAAGTTAGGCCTGTGTTCCTTTTTCGTAAAGCAGACATCCATGTTTTTCGATGAGGCATTATTTAGGTTAGGATATGTAGAAACAGTAAAATATGCTTGATCATGCGTGTGACTTATAATCAATGCCGTAAGCATGAGGTAGTATATTATGGTATTCTCTTGGGTTCTTTTGACTAAAGTGTAATGATTCTTGACAGAACAATAATGGCACTTTGGAAGGCAAGAGCATTGAGTCCTGAGCAAAAGGTACGAATAGTTGAGGAGCAATCCGAAGCTAAAAGCCTCGAAGTGGTTGAAGAAGATTGTGATGGTAAATCCCTGCTGACAGAAGAGAGTGGTTCCTTCATGGTCCCTGAGGATGTCAGCATGTCTCTTGTTCATTCATCTATTCTTTCTATCCCCGTGAGTGCTCTCCATAGCTCTTTGGTTTGATGAAATAAACATTTATGCTGCTTTCTTGTGGAATGTCACTTATGCAAAAATCATCTCATTTCATCTTGCTCACCATTCCCAAACTGTTATGCATATGCTGATTTTCTATCTACTCCTTGTTAACCACATCAGACCAGTTTCTTTATGGAATTATTCATCGGGGGTGACTTGGAGCGGAAGGTTATGGAGAGCGCTGGCTGTCTTAATTATTCTCACGGTCTCTGGGAACTTGACGAGGCTGATACATATCAGAGACAGATCTACTACAAGTTCGATAAAAATATATCTCGTTTTAGAGGAGAGGTGACAAGCATGCAGCAGAAATCTCCCCTGTCTGATAAACAGGGCTGGCTTATAGAAGAAGTCATGACTCTTCATGGGGTTCCACTTGGTGACTTTTTTAATGTATGACACAACATCCCTAGAGTTTTGTTGCCTTTTCTTTGTAACCTTGTATTTATTTACTCCATATATGTTATTGGTTGGAGTTTAGTCTCTTTTTAATGGGTTAGATCCATGTGCATTGTCTTGATGTATAATTTTGTTTTTAATGATCTCAAACTTTCGCAGCTTCAGCTGAGATACCAAGTGGAAGATATACCGTCTAGGCCCACGGTTTGCAACGTCCAAGTGTATTTTGGAATTGCATGGCTGAAGAACAGTAGACATCAGAAGAGGGTCACAAAGAACATCCTTTTGAGTCTGCAGCAACGGTCAAAGGTCTTGTTTGGCATAATTGAGAAGGAATACGCTTTGGAAAACTAGTGGCCTTTTTAGCTGTTGATGTTCTTTCTTGTAATTGGTTCTGCTTCTTGCGTTGGTACAAGCCTAGCAATTTTTATCTGGGTTTTTTGCATGAAATCAATCATTTTTTTGACAACGGGGATCCCTCCACTTCTTGATAGCTTCTAGTTTGTGGTCTACTTATTCATTTGAAGCTTCCAAAGCTCAGGCTGGGTATGCGTGTCATACGTCAAGAGGGAGGAAGCAGGGGCCACATAATTTTTGTAGAATTCATTGAATCAGGACATTTGCCTCCAAGTTGCGGTGCTGGCGGGGTATTTTCTTCCATGAAAGTGAGCTGCTATTTCCATATTCATTGTCCTTTTAATTCATAAGTGTAGCTTTTAACCATTATTGTACTGGTATCAGAGTGGATTATTTGTCCGTCTGGATCCAGATTGTTTGAGATGTGTAAAATTTTGTAACTTGGGACATCAGAATGTTTGCATATCTGTAGGTAATGTACATTTTTTACCGTGTAGCTAGGTCTTAAGAGTTGTTTGAATGACAGGCAATAAGTGGAAACTGAAGCCTTAGGAGTTTGTATTTGTAACAATACACAGTATAAAGAGGGGTGGAAGCATTGTTGTTTTTATGTTTTCCAATTTAGTATTGGGTTGGTTACAGTTTTCAAGTTTTAAGTTTTTTTTCATTTTTTTTTTTCCCCTTTAAAAGCTGGACTTAAAAGCTACAATCAAACAAATCCTTTTGGTAAAATCATCTGGAAACAGGTAGAGTTGAGAGAGAAGTGGTCAAGTCTTTGTTGGGTCTCCAAAACAACCAACAAGAAGACCCTGAAATACCAATCAGTGCCAACATCTGACCCTACCAGTCCAATCAAACTAATCTTAATGTTGAATTTATATTTTTTTTTCTTATGGGGCAGTTCACTAGATAGTAGTTAGCAAATCAACGGTATCCTCAAGGCTAGACACGTTTTTGGCCGGCATCAGCATCGAAGAGGGGGATCAAACTACTTTTTGACGTGCCCGCTCATGCAAGATAGGTAATTTGTACTGCATTCAATTGGATATTTCAACTGGGGAATCTAACCTAGAGTGTCATGCGAGGATGACAATGAAAGCAACCATGACAGAAAAGTATGCAAACAGAAACTAACTTTTGTTAAGTGGGAGTAGGCATAATATGACTTATGATATTGTAGACACTAGACAGAGAGATGAAACATATAGAATCTTCCTTAATTTTGCTCGTTGAAATGATCCGAGTGCGTCCCACCACTAGCTTACACTCACTTTCATTTCATGAGAAGAAGTTGGTATGTACGTCTCCATTTTCTTTCATGCATTGTTACATTAGTACTCTGTTGACTACAACCACAGCCTTCACTATCTTTGTCTCCCTTCCTCCCCTCTCTTTCAGTAGTGGTGTCTTGTGAAGCTATTGCACGCCTCTTTCTTCCCTCTCTCTTACGCTATCATTACGTGAATGAAACAATCCCCGACCTGTACTGAAGATCTCATGCTCAAATAATGAGAATCTCAAATATAACAGGTACACTGCTGATATGGTGTACCCGGCAACCCAGAATCGGTACACGTGCACAACAAGTGCTTACGGTGAATCTGGACCGTCCGATAAAACAAATCTGCTGTATACCTAGAACGTATATACAAGCTTCTCTCGCTCACAGCAATATTATATACATGTATGCCTGAAGTTGTTTGGTAGCAAGGAATCAAAAGGCATAAGTTTGCTCGATCTTAGGGTACGTTTTTCTTTTTCCCTTTCTTTCTCCTATTTTTGACATGTATTATATGCTCTTTTGTCTCATAATTTTTAAGTGTCTTTCATTTTTCAGATAAGGCAAAGATGAAGTTCATGAAACTTGGAATAAGACCAGATACATTCCATACAGAAGAGGCTACCAGGTATATACAAACATCTATATCCAAAACTACTTCCAGTAATAATTACATGTAAGAGTTGAAACAGCCTGCATTTTCGGTAAAAGAGTGACGCCAAGAACGATGCAGGACAGTGATCTCAGATGCAGCGGCCGATCTCATCATACACATAAACAATATCTGTTATCTTCTCCACAAGGTATGATTTTGCCTGCAGTAACAAATTTAGTTACCCTACCACTTCAATTTCAAGATACAATGACAAGTTATATTTTCATTTTTTCCCCTCTTCCCAGAATGGCCCATAGTTTAGGCTTTACGGTTACATAAATGTAAGATTAACACTACTTTGAAGATAAGGCAAGGAACGAACATATTATTGTTTTCATTTCTTTGCTGCACGTAGTTGTAGTCTACTTGTAGCGAAAATGTTTTCCAAATCCATCTAGCTATGTGGTTGTAGTCTACTTGTAGAGAAAATGTTTTCCAAATCTGTCTAGCTATTTATTTTGCTGAAGATGTTTTTGTTAATTGTAAAAGAATCCTAGTTGCAGTGCCAACTAGTTCCAAAGAGCGGCCTCTTGCAGCAACTTTGCTCCTCAGACTCTGAAAACGTGAGTTTGGAGCTTCATGACATTCCAGGAGGCGAAGAAGCATTTGAGGTGTGTGCAAAGTTCTGCTATGGAATTACTGTCAACCTCAGTGCACACAACATCGTGCCTTCACTTTGTGCAGCTAAATACCTACGTATGACCGAAGCAGTACACAAGGGAAATCTTGCTCTTAAACTCGAGACCTTCTTCAGCTCATGCATTCTTCAAGGTTGGAAAGACTCCATTCTAGCACTGCACACCACATCAAAATTGCCAGAGTGGTCAGAAAGTCTTGGCATCATTAGAAGGTGCCTCGACTCCATCGTCGACAAAATACTTGCACCTCCAGCAGAGGTTTGGATCATGTACCACATGTAATCTAATTTCTTTTAATTCCTGGGCATGTTTTATGTATCCTCTCTCTGTACTTCAGGTGACATGGTCCTACACATACACAAGACCAAGCTATGCCCAAAGGAACCGCCAATCTGTGCCAAAGGATTGGTGGACGGAGGATGTGTCAAACCTTGACATAGAGATTTTCCGATGTGTATTAGCTGCGGTTGAGTCAACAAAGATTCTTGCACCTCAGTTGATAGGCGAAGCTCTGCACGTTTACGCCTGTCGTTGGCTGGCAGACGGTTCTAGCAATAGTCTGGAGGCTCCAGGTTGTTCTTCACAAAGTGAAAGTAAGGATACGAAAAAGCGAATAATTGAGACGATTGTAAGTATGATCCCAGCTGATAAAGGATCCGTTTCTCTAGGGTTCTTGTTAAGGCTTCTGCAGCTAGCCTGTGTTATAGGGGCATCTCCGGTAACAAAGGCAGAACTTGTAAGGCGTAGCAGTCAGAAACTTGAGGAGGCAACGGTGAACGATCTGCTGCTGCTATTTGCCTCTCATCAATCTGATCATGACAATACGCGCTATTCGTACAATGTTGAGCTGGTTGAACAAGTGTTGGAAAGTTACGTGATGCAACGGAGAAGAAGGCAGGACTCCGCTGGAGTAGAACCACCACCACTGAGATCAATTCAGAAGATTGGAAAACTCATCGACTCTTATCTCCAAGTAGTGGCAACAGATACAAATATGCCAGTTGCCAAATTTGTGTCTCTTGCAAAAGCTTTACCGGAAATTTCACGTCCTGACCACGATGACCTTTACAGGGCAATTCACATTTACCTCACGGTATGTTGGGTAATTGTTCCTGTTGATTAATTTTGAATGTAATAAGCAAGCATTTATTAGAGCTCAAACTACGCGAAATGAAAGTAGTAATTTTAAGTTGGCAATGGGGATGATTAACGATCTTGATAAAACAGGAGCACCCCAAGATGGGAAAAGCAGAGAAAAAGCAGCTGTGTAGTGTTGTAGATTGCCAAAAGTTATCTGGGCAAGTACGCGATACCGCTGTGAGGAACGAGCAGCTACCACTGAGAACGGTGGTGCAGCTACTCTTCTTCGAACTGGAAAAGATGAAAGGCACCAAGCATTCAACAACAGTTCCCCCCCCTCTGAGAATACTAGTATCCCAGGAAGAAGCTGCCCAAACAATACGGGGGGCTCATCATCATCATCATAAAACAACGAAAAAGCCGGGGAGGAAAGGGGTGATTGCACAAAAAGAAGGGAGTTCCAGTACTAGTGGTAGGCTAGATAATAATCCTAATACAAAAAATAAGTAGGTGCCAAAAACGCGATGATTCCTACAAGCTGCTACAAAGGGCCGGTGCTAGCCGTTTAAATTCTCAACCCCTACGCCCTTGGAGTGTGCTAATTATTTACTGTTAGTGTACAATTCGTTAAAAAGTGGTTTTATTTTTTTAAGTTTATTATTATTATTATTTATGCACCTACAATTAACTGTGAATAGGAAGGATTCAATTGTGTGTAATATAGTGGAAGATAATGTAAGGTTGATAGTATTATGTGGTATGGTTGCTTCAATTGTTTTGTTTGAGTGGGGAAGGAAAATAATATTCAACATTGATAGATAGATAGATGGATAGTTAGTTTGGGTTCTACAGATATTGTCAAACGGTCAAGTTGGCTTCTGTTGACCTTCTGGGAATAACGGTAAATGGTGAGCAGGATAAGCGGGCCGCTGGCGACGAGGAAGGGCGAGAACCAGGGCAACCAAGAGAGAAAAAGTTGTGGTAGTGGAGAACCTCTGAATCCGAACACCTCATGGTCTTCTACATACACTTGTGTATGCTTCAGATATAGGAGTTGTTGGTGATATGTTGTTAAAGATTGGGGAAAAATGGAGAAGAGACCCACTATTTATAGAGAAAGAACTTATAAAGTGATTTTGAGATAGTCACTTTCCTTGAAAGTAGGAGATCATTGTGTGGTGGACACTTGAGAACGTGGTTTAGTCTTCCGTAGTAGTTGGTGGAGCGTTTCCCCACTTACTGAAGGTTCTTGACTTTCTCTCTTTTCATCGGTCGAGGCATGTTGCCTCGACTAATCCCTGATTCCATTCTACAATCCTTTTTTTTTTTGGAAATAAAAGAAGAAGAGATGAAAAACAAGAAGGGGAAAAATTCCATCCTACAATCCGCACGCTCCTGATGATGCTGCTCTGAAAGAGGCCTAGGTCCTGCCATTGACCTTGGTTGCTAATGTAAATATAATTCGAGTATAGATGAGTTGTGTTGAGGTGACTCCCAATGATGAGGTTCCGATGAGAGGATTAAGATACCTTCTGATAGTTAAGTTCTGTTTTGAATTCCACAGAGAAGGTTGATATGCTTTATGAGAATTAAGTTTTGCTTTTGGCTTCGTAGATCAGACTCCATTTTTAGGTTCTATTTTAGGCTCCGCGGAGAAACTTTTCTTTTAGGCTCCGCGGATCAGGCTTCGTTTTTAGGCTTCTCAGATCAAGCTCCGCGGATCAGTCTCCACTTTTGCGGGCTGAAATTCCTATCAATGAAGTCAAAACTCAATATTCAATTCAGAATCAACTTATAGAGATTAATTTTGTTCAAGTAGCTACAAATAGATTCTCTCCGGAGTACTATTTTTATACTTGTTAAATGCTTTTTTTTTTATTTTTATTTTTTACCAGAAAAGCTTTATTAAAAAAGGAGTACTACAAACTAACCCTTGATTTACCCAAAATTTTTTTTTATTTTTAAAATCTGTAGTTTCTGTTGACTTGCGCTGTCCGACTAGTTCACATGGTTTAATGACTCACTCCTACAATAATTTTCAATATGAATCAATATTCAGCCTAGCAAACTAAGAA
>MKEJ01038793.1:0-10893 GCA_001753735.1 Embelia ribes
TATTTTTAAAAAAATTTATTTATTTTTTTACTCTATTATGCATGTAAATTAACATATATATGTCCAAGAAAAATTAAATTCTAAAAATATTTTTTAAAATTTTTAGACGTATGTAGACTATAACACACGTTTTTTAATTTTTTTTAGCTATTCTCATTCTAACTTAGTAACACGTTTGTTTTTTAAAATCTGCTCATAATAACTTTTTTGCCTTATGTTTTATTATTTGAAATTATTAAGGATTAATAATAATGATTATACTTAACACCAAAACAGCCAGTATTCTTTTCTGTTCTTTTTTAAATGACTTTTAAGTATGATGAAACTTTTTTTAAGCAAGTGAACTTATCACAATTTTAAGAATAAAGTTAGATAAACGACCTAAATTATCTCTTTTATTAATTATTTTTATATTTTCTAAAGTCACCCATTTAATAACAATGCAAGGTTACTAATGAGAGGTACTTTAATTCATATTTTTTCACCAATCATTTTCTTAATTTGTGTGCACAAATCTAAAAGATCAGTTAATAAAGAACAGAGGGGGTAATGTGCACAAGTTGGGGTAAAATATTAAAACAATAATGAAAAAGTCTCAGAGAAATTTTGGCCATGTTGATTTCACTTGATACAATCACCAATGACTTTTTCCCCCCTACTTTTCTTCCATTTATTTTGGGTAGGGGGATCTTAAACTAGCCTGTCCATATACCTGATTGGCTGCATATGATCTTTTAGGAGCATTGTCTAAGTGCTCTAATCCCAAGTACTGTTCCCAAGCACCGTAAACATCTCTCCTCTGAAACAAAAATAGACGGACAAGAAAGGAATGAAATATATGCTAATGATCTCAACTAAATTGGCGGCAGACTCTCATCGCATTCAGGCGTGTAAGAAAGAGAGAGGGAGGAAGGGAATTCATGGGTACCTGAAAGCGGCTCGAAACGACGTCCGAATCTTGAAGATATTCAGGACGACCCAAGGATAATGCAAACTTCCACTGAGAGATTAAAAGGTAAAATTTAAAAAGTTTAAAGTATATAACCAAAGAAATGGAATATTGCATCACAGAAATCATACCTTCGCAAACTCTTCATCTGGAACCTGCAATTTCTTCTGTATGCGTAGTTTGACATCAGCTAACGTCTCACCCTCATGAATAACGAGCAAAAAAGGTTCTCCAAAATTCTGAACCTGCTGCTCGTAAAGCAAAAGAAAAAAAAGAGAAAAAAATAGATTATATACCATTAACATAATATTTTCACTAAATGGCTCGTGTCTATTCAGCAATCTTTTCATGGTAGGAGAATCTCACCACCTGGGTCTGGGAAGTATCTTTCATGAAATGATAAACGTGAATAAGACGGTCATTTGGCCCAAGGTTCCTCTCCTCTTCTGGAATCTGCGTTGAGAAATAAATCTAGGTCAACAAACTTGAGAAAATGCAGCTACTTCAGGACATAAGGTGAAAAATGAAACGATATCAATACCAAATGTGCCAAACTCAAAAACACAAAGAAATCACCTACGGCAAGCGGAAACATCAGAATGTAACTTGAGCACACAATTAAGCAGAAATACAAAGAAGAACAAAGTAATTAAAATAACATTTTATGTAAATCTACCTCCTCCGCACGTAAGGTCCAATATTGGTCATTAATATTCTCTATCTTCTCATTTAGTGGGAAAATCTGGAAAAAATCAACATGGCTTAAGACAAGATTCAGAGCATTCTTGAGTGAAAAAATTTGATTATCCAGAGACCATAGTAATCATAATTTGAAGTTCAACATCGCCATATAGTACCTTGTAAATCTTGTGATAGAAAACTTCGAGTAACCTTACTTCAGCATTTGGGTTCGACAACTCCACCTATTCCACATCAAGGTCCCGTAATATTAATTAATTTATGCCAAAAGCCCCCCACAAAGCAAAGGAAAAGAAGAAAGGGGGGAAAGGAAGAAAATGAAAGAGAAGAAATAATGAATAAGATTGCATATATCTTCTGATTTTGTGAAAACGATCATTCTATGTTATCCCGAGGGCACACCTCACAGAAACACGAGAACATGCCCACTTGAAAATCATGACAAACACAGTAGTTACCTTCTTCTTAAGGTCATTGATCACATCTCCTACAGTGCTTTGTTTAGGCAATCTAATAGTATGAATTACAACCTGATAAAGAGTAAAACCAAGTGTAGATTACAACTAACACGAAAACTAAAGAAAGATAAAAGAATAATACAAGTAAGGCACTCACATCATCCTTAGTAGCATGATGAAAAGCAACTTTCAGGGTTTTAAGGCCTTGCAGCTCGGGAAGAGGAATATCTAACACCTCATAGTAGAGGATATCCGTAGTCTATCCACAAAATGGAAATATTAGTCAAAAGAAAGAGTGACAATTTTAGATAAAATGTAATGTACCAGTAATCATGACAATATGGTCTAACCAACAACCTGATTGTAGTGGACTAGCATGTCCGAAAGATGATCCACCCCACGATATTTGATTGGTTGGGGCTTAGGTTGCTGGGAATAGCAGTTATGAGGCGTAAGCCTGATTTTAGATGGATCATCCAAACCAAGATGTTGAGCTACTCGTCCCACAACATCGTCATAATTGTGAAGCTTCGACCTAAATTTCGAAAGGATAACCACATTCCCTCTCATTACAGTCATAGAAGACAAGATATATAAAAGGAAATAGAAAAAGAGCTCTCAACAGTTATATAAGACACGTATAATCAGTTCGGGAGCCGGAAAGAACTTACAACTCGAGAGAGAATTCATCCTCTTTAGGTTTCTCTAATGAACGGAAGCGAACAACTAGACGGTTATGCACATATTGTAGAAATGAAGGAATGTCAGGATAGCGATATTGTTCGCCACTTTCAGCTTTAGGTATTTTTTGAAAGCAAATGATATCACCATCTTCAAGCTGCAAGGCGGAGGCAGTAGGAAAACATGCCTTTCTTTTTAACCCTATCCATCTCGTAAAAAAGGGGAGAAAAACCCAACACCAATTTAAAATAGGAGGCAGCATGTAAATGATCGTGTTAATACCTGACTACCACGGAACGTCAGCTTCTTGTCTATGTGTTCACACATGACATTAGGTTCAAATTTTATTTCCTGAAAATCAAAGAGAATACGACTACACTGATATATGTGGCCAATAAATGAAGCAGGACAGCTGTAGACCTGAAAAGACGATACCGACCTCAAATAGTTCAATTTCGTCATCCGCACTAAAACCACCCAATTCACCAAGTTTTGCCAATATGTCAACTGGTTTGCCATTGGCCTTAACAAAATGCCTCCCAACGTACCTGAAGAGTGAGAAAACCAAAGGAGTCACCAACCAAAAAGCAAGACATGGGCCTTAATAGCTAGACATAGTACGAACAAATGAAAGAACAGTTTTAAGTACCGTAGCTCCTCTTTTATGGGGTCATAAAGTTTGAAAAAAAGAAGTATTTCCTCTTTACTCTTAGTAGGCGGAGGGATTGGCTTTAGATCCTGCATGACATGCATATCAAATTGAGCAACTGGTAAATTAAAGACATCAAATCAGAAACATTGAGCTTACATCTCCAACTTCTACTTCCAAAAACAGTTTCAGCTCGTTGTTATTAGCCTTATTAGAAACCTCTTTCAATGGTCCAACCTGCAATGCGAATCACTCGAAGTCAAAAAAGCTTAAACCAATTTGTAACCATGGAGATGATGTAGCGCACAGAAAAATAACATGTAGCGCACAGAAAAATAACATAGAATGAAGGGAACAATGAAATGGGAAAAGTTGCAAGGATAACACAAATTACAGTTTGTGTTTCCTCTTGCAGAGTCAATGGGCGATTTGGGCGGTATGTATGGTTTTGGCGCTTTGCCCACAACCAAAAACGTTGAAACTGAACAGGAACACCAAACTCTTTGGCAACCTCCTCCTGGAAATAGAAAAACACAACCTTGCATATAGAAGTTACTGTTGCAAAAAAGAAAAAGGACTAGAAATGTAAAAAAAAATTAAGCAAAAAACATCTATTACCTAACCCTAGAAGCAACAGAAAAAAAAGGGTACAACTTCTTGGGCTTCCTAAGCTTTACATCAAATAACATAATGCACCTATTCAGCCCGTAGGAATCAATCAACCGAGTCTCA
Organism: Embelia ribes; assembly: GCA_001753735.1. Classification (NCBI taxonomy): domain Eukaryota; kingdom Viridiplantae; phylum Streptophyta; class Magnoliopsida; order Ericales; family Primulaceae; genus Embelia; species Embelia ribes. The sequence continues at coordinate 4,169 of MKEJ01038793.1, forward strand.
CTTCTCTCCAACTATTATTTTACCAGACAAGACAGACGAAAATTTATTGGAACAAAAAAAACCAACAGTGTCCATGACAATAATTTTTGGCTCATTTTTCTCCCCTGAACACACCTTATGGCAAACTGAAGCAAAAACTGAAAAATGTAACCACTTCTTAAAACAGTTTGTACTTCTTAAAATAGAGAGGCTAAAGTGGCATTGAAAGTGAACTCTTCGGGCTTTGACTGTACTTAATCCTGGAAACATTACGGAAACTTGTGGAGAGCTTGAAGTGAGCATGGAGCAACAAAAAACAAAAGAACTACAAACAATAAGTACTATGATTTGAAGACAAAACAAGTCTCCAGAGTACAATGGAAATGTAAAAATTATGAGGAACACTTATGACCCGAGTCAAAGTGTTGGCTCAGCTCAACACACATATAAACTCAGACTCCCTTGCAGTTACACTTAGATAATGACCATAAACTGACAACACGTGGAATGCATTTTCAGCAGCCATCTCATAATAAACTTATCAACAAAATATCAATAAAGGAATTGATAATACCTTGAAAAGGGTGAAAGGTGTCTGCTTTTGAATACGAAAACTGCGAACTTTGTCATGGTCAACAAGATCGAAGTATATATCCTTTCCAATCTGTTCATCAAGGTCCTCGTCACGAGCAACCTTTATAACAGTATAAAGATGAGCCTCTGCCTTTTCCTTTTTCTTTTGCTCTTTTTCTTCTTGTTCTTTTTTCAACCGCATCTAAATCAAAATTTGCAAACCCCATTATACTTTATGTGAGAGAACAATAACAAAAACTCAAAATCAGAACAAATATGAAATCATACCCGTAGGTGTTCAGCTATGTCCATTTCATCAACATTACAAATAATCTTATCCTTGTCACTTTCACGTATATACACAAGCATGTATGCATTTGAATATTTTGTAAATTTGAATGGAGAGATGTTGAACCCAGGATTGGTCTGCGGTACCTGTTGATACAAGGGAAAACCATGCAAAACCGTTAGTTACAGATGACCTGGACAAAAAATCTCATACCAATCATAAGAAAATTCACCTCTTCCTCTCCACCATATTGTTCCTCTAATGCCCTCTTAATATCTTCTTTTGTTACTCGTTCATCATCAAACTTAAACCTGTCAGATATCGTTCCAATATGATTATAAAGAGAAAAAAGCAAACAAACAAACAAGCTTGGATGACAGAGTTACTTTGATAAAAACCTGACCTCAAACCGAAGTAAAAGTAAACAAATTCAATGAAGTCAAAAAGATTAACAATCATGATTTATGTACAGCATATAAACTATCTAGACGTTTAAAAGTGAGCGTGAACCCCCCATTTCACAGACTCCTCTCTCCGTCTCTCCCCTAAAACTCCTCATTTTCCTCCCTGTTCTCTTTCTCTCTCTCCCTCTCTCTGCAAAACTACGTAGTGCAGTACTCTCTCACTCTTACTTCTAATGACTAATCAAGTAATGAAATCCTACATCAATCTAAGGTCAAAATTCAAAGTGTTTTAGCGAGGGCGTTTCTTATTCAAATCCTTAGTTCTAGATCAAGTTGTGAAAATTTTCTCCCTGTATGATTGAGTTGGATTTGTCTCTATCAGACAGGAAGGGGTAGAGAGATTTTATGTGGATCTAATCCCTTCGCGTCTCTTTCCACTTTTTTCCTTTCTCATCTGTGCTGGAACCTCACCTTGCCTTAAATTAGGATCCTAGATACTTTCTGTCAGTTTCTGCGCAAAAAAATTATGGACGTATATCACACCTCAAAGATTGATAACAACAATCTATCTGAATAAAGAGAAGTGGAGATTGAAAGAAAAACACAAAACAAGGTTCCTATATAAAGATATGATTCAGACAATTAAGGCACCGAGCATATGAATAAATAACAATATTAAAGTCCTGAGATGATAAAGCTGCAGAAACGCACCACTGATCAGAGAGAGTTGGTCTAATATAAGCATAGTAATGTCCCCCATGTACACCTCCACTATGAACCAAAACGCTGCAAAGCACAAACACCAAGTTAAAAAAAAAATACATACCAAACCATGCTGATGCAATGGGTGTTAGTTCCACACCAGTATCACTCAATCACAAAATTGACATATCAAGTCCAGAACAAGATATATTGAATATCCTGGCAAATTCCCTACATAATACTCTTAGAATTTTGAACAACCATAATACAAAATATAATCAAACACAGTTATGTGCACCTGTGAAGAGTATACAAGTTTCGGATGCTCCTGTCTGCATCAGGTGACAAGTATTTTCCATTATCTCTATCAAGATCAAGTTGTAAGGGGAACTCATACCGATCATTTATCTGTTTCACAAGTGTATTAATTGTTAGCAACAAAATGTAAAAGAGGAAAAAGCTTTCTTGACCTGCAACTTTTTCAAAAAGAATAATTCTGTAGCAGCAGCACTACCAGTATGTTGAGAGAAATGATTAGAAGAATGTGTACACTAACCTTGACCATTGTGTCTCGCATAAAATCATATTCAAATCGTTTCAACTGAAGTTGAAGAACGGGAGGAAAGTCGATGAACAGAACACCCTTCCTTGCTTCCTGGGAAGATCACTAGTTAGCATTTCTTTTTCAATCATAACCGAAGCATTATTGAGATTTAAGTTCAAAAGGAATATAGTTATTGACTCTAATATTCACAAAGTAAGTTTGAAACATGTAATGAATGAAGCAATGCAGCATTGAACGTACCACCACCCCTTCCATATAAACAGAAAACATTTGGATAAATTTTAAAGTTTTTATTACAAGTCACCAATTTCAAAAGCCCTAACCTGCAAACCATATTGTTCAGCATGATATTTATTGTCGCCCTCAAGACGCTCCACCTCCACATACTTGTCAAACGAAGCATAAACATCACGACATCCCTTGACATCAAGTTGGAGATCTATTTCCAAAACATAACCAACGAGTCAACAACTACAGTAAAGGAAAAAGGTAATGATATCACCAAAAGTTAAAATCAAGTACCATAAAATGACTCTTTCCTAGTAGATTTGTAGTCTACATTAATGCATTCTATGTAGTTCATATGATGCCCTTCAAATAATTGCTGTATAGTCCCCTCCACAACAGTTCCCTGATGCAACAAAACAAAAACCAAGCATAAACAATCTCCTTTCCTCAAACATATAAAGATTGTGTCGCTGGTATAACGGGATTAAAGTCATATACCTTCATTTTGTCTTCAAGCTTTTCACAAAGAACCCTGTTAAGTTCTTGCACATCATGTTGCATAAACGAGTCATAGCAATCCCACCCAAAAGATTTTGTCAACTCTTTTGTTGCAACACTAGTGTCACTATATTGGAGCTTATAGAACAGGCTCTGCAAAGCCAGGGGGATGCTCCCTGTTGGCATATCATTCTCAGTTGTTGGCATATGATACACAGCCTGAATATAAAAACCAATTATGGCATTTTCTTGCACTGAAACGTAAAGCAGAAGTTGAATGAAATAAAAACCTTTCTGAAATAAGGGATATGGTACAAAGTCTGAAGAAGAGAGTTCATATAACAAGTTGCTCCTTGGTTTTTCAGACCAACGCGGCCCGTTTCCTTTTTTGAGTCATGCGACCAGTAATCAATAATCTTACGAACTGCAACATTGGCCTCCACTATTATAGAATCATTCGCCATATACCCTTTAGTTGGGTCATACAGTTCACTAAGAGGCATGAACGAAGTGAAACCCCAATCACTTTCTCGTACATTGAACTGATGTTGTGTGTCTGCAAAAGAAAATCATCAGGATCAGCTTCAAATTCCGAAGCAGTACAATATGCATTACAAGCTAGTGAGACTGCATTGATACAATCAAGCATACCTTTCCTCACAGTGAACTTGTTATGAACTTGATTAACCACAGCTAAGCTGAATTGGGCATATCTACTCCACCCATATGGCAAAGTTGCAGAATCAGCTACATCTAGGTACATTGACAAATGGTCCACATTGTTTCCCTTTGGAAATATAAGTACCCGCCTAATCAGCAGGAGGAAGAAATGAATAAATCTTTTACTTGGACGAAATGGATGAAAACCAATATTCCCAAAAAAAGAAAAATCCAAGCATAATCAAATGTCAAATTACCATTTGTATCCTCCGACAAAGAAAATATTGGAGTATAACTTCTTAGTATTCAGCCTCGTAAAATTTTCAATTGTCCATGTGAACCTCGCCAATGGTGGGTCATCAACCGGCTGAGCATCTGCTGTATTGGCAGGTTCTGCTGTTGCAACTAACAATGATAAACAATATCCAAATTAAAACAAAATAAATAGCAAAATCAAATAAGAAAAACTAGTATGACCTCAACTTAACCTACAACAAATTCTAAGGCACTCCCACCCGTCACTCTATATAGGGTCTCTATCCTAAATTTTGGATATTAAATTTAAAAGGATGCATAACCAGTATATCCAACATTTTCAGTCCCCTCAAATAAAGGGAGACAGCTACAGTGATCCCCTAGTTAGATCCCCAGTACCATGGGATTACTCTTCATCTTTAACGCTATTTTAAGTTTAGGGAATCTGATGTCAGCATTCCCTATATTTCAATCTCTATTTTAGAGTTTGAGTCATAGAAACTAAAAATTTAGGGGATGGGAATAGAAATGCTGTTGAGTGGTGGGAATGCACTCAGTCAAGCTGAAACTAGTTCAAGACAAAACTTTTAGGTATATGTATTTGTGTAATTAATTAATTAAGGTATATATTAAAGTACCATCCATGGGTTGAGGACCCTCAACAGGTAAATCCGAATGCGGAACAAGCATCTCCTCTTCCTCTTGCTGCAAAAGTACATTGTCAGAGTGAGGGATTGGATCTGCCAAACCCTAGTCCGAGCACAATAATAGGTGATTGGTTAAATTACTAAATCGAGATTAACCCATGCACGAATTCCCCTCAAATTAAACTAGGGATCCAAATAGAGAACCGAAAGTGGATGATCTGGAGAAAACTCAGCTGAAGATGAGTGTCGAAACAGTAACTACACAGAAATATATTCAGAGTCATAGTGAGAGATTGGATCTGTAAAACCCTCAAATCGAGCATAAATGCAAATGATTGGCTATATCAAGATTGTCTCATGTATAAACTCCGTTTGAGCTATATTAAGGACCCAAAAAGAGAATGGAATGGGGCAATTCGAGGAAAGCCCAGCTACAGATTAGTGTGTAAACAGTAGGCTCACACGCATATATACCCAACTATACAAACAATCTATACACTTAATGAGTAGAATGGGAAATGATAAACACCATACCAATCAAAACCAAAAAGTAGCAAAATCAAATAAGAAAAACAAGTGTGAAAGAGTCGAATTATGGGATTGGATCTGCCAAATCATAAAAACGAGCATTATTGCTAATAATTAGCTAAATCAAGATTAACCCATTATATGAATGCCCCTCAAATTAAATTAATGACCCAAATGGCGAACGAAATTGGGCAGTTTGGAGAAACCCAAATGCAAATGAGCACGTAAACAGTAGCTGCACACACGTATTTAAATATTGAGTGATAAATTGGATCCGCAAAACCCTACAAACGAGCATAATTGCGGGTGATTGGCTACATCAAGATTAACCAATTAACAAATTCCCTTGAATTAGATTAGGGGACCAAATCGAGAACTATAATGGGCTATTCAGAGAAAACCGAGCAGCGAATGAGCATGTAAACATTAGCTACATACACACACATACAAGAATATATATCTATACGAAGTCAGAGTGATAGATTGGATCTGAAAAGTCCTAAAAACAAACATAATTGAGGGTGATAGGCTAAATCAAGACTAACCAATTAACGAATTTGCTTGAATTAGATTAAAAAACCAAATAGAGAGCTAAAATGGGCAATTCAGAGATAACCCAACTGCAAATGAGTGTGTAAACAGTAGCTACATACATACACACACGTATATATACGACTATACAAAGCCAGATTGATAGATTAGATCTGCAAAACCCTAAAAACGAGCATAATTGGCAATAATCGGCTAAATCAAGATTAACCCATTCAAAGTTTCCCTAGAATTAGATTTAAGGAACCAAGAGGAGAGCTAAAATGGGCAAATTCAAAGAGCTGCAGATGAGTGTGTAAACAGCAGCTACACACATAAACTTATGCTATAAGACTTTAGAAGCAATACATATATACACACACACTAGGAGAGGAAAGGGATTACATCTAACGGCGGTGGCGTCATGAGTGTCATTGGAGAGAGAGAGAGAGAGAGAGAGAGAGAGGTGTCTGCCTGCTACTGATTAAAACACGATCTACAGAAATTAAAGAAAATGAAGGGGTTTTTGTATTAGACGATGTAACAATTTATAAATTTTCATTAATTAACAAGAATGAATAATTTGTCTAAGAATCATTTTACAATTACAACAATTTGTTTTATACATAATTATTATATGTTTAAAAAAATTATTATAAATTAAAAAATATATATTATAATAATTATTAGATAAAAAAATATATTAATATTATTTTTATCTCAATTAATAGTAATTTGTTCTAAAATTACAATAATTATAGTATATAAGCAATAAAAAAAAAAGTTCTTGTATGGAAAGGAAGTCCCAAATTTGTACCCAAATTTTTTTTTTTTTTTTTTTTTTTTTTTATTTTAAAAAAATTGATTTT
>MKEJ01038795.1:0-11736 GCA_001753735.1 Embelia ribes
TATTATTAAATTAATTGTGTAAAAAATTAATTTTAGGAAGATTGAAAATAATCAATTTTTGTTTCGTGAGAGAAATGTGTTCTAAAAAATAAAATTTAAAAATTTAATGAGAAGGGATGGCGTAAATTACAGAGGGTTGAGGATGGCTGTATTGTATCAAGGCGCATTCGCTGTAGTTTTCTGTTTGAAAGATTTATTTATTCGACAAATTAGATATTATAAAATAGTCTATCCCATTTAATTTCTATATTTTTTTTTATATATTTTTACTTTTAAAAACTCATTTTATTAAAAACTAATATTTTAAAAAGCATACACATCAGTCTTTTATTAAATATTTTTTTATTAAAAAATATTTTAAAAACTATATTTTTTCTATACATACTTAATTTTTAAAAACTCATTTTTTTTTTATTAAAAACTTATATTTTAAAAAGCATACACATCAGTCTTTTATAAAAAGTTATCAAAAATTACTAGGATTATTAATATATTATAATAAATAGAAAAAATTATTTTCTTTAATCCTAACCTATATTTTAAAATTTTAAAAAAGAAAAAAATATTATTTTTTTAATAAAAAAAATTTATAAATAGGAAATTTCTCTATTTAAAAATCTATTGTGGCATTTCTGAAATTTTTTATAACTCAAAAAAATAGAAAAATTGATGTACATTTCTCGGTTTATTTCTCAAAGAGAAATCTTAGTTTAGAAAGACTTGTTGGAATGCTCTAACAAACTGTTTATTTTGATCTAAATAAGTTATAAATTTTAATTTAGATGCATATAATATTTTTTTAATAAAAGATAAACTGACTTATTTGTTTAAGCGTTGCAACCAACCAAACATTCCTGAATAAACCTTTCCATATTCTCTGGCATGAATCATAAGCTTAGTCCAAATCTAACACAAAGCCTCAGCTCAAATAGAAAAAGAAAATCTCAGCTTCCCAACACAAAATGATCACCAAATCTCAAAAATTCAGCATGAGCTGTTTAAAATTTAACGAATATAGCAGGCAAAATAATTAGGAAACATGAAATCCCGCACATGATATCGAAAATAAAACGAAAGAGGGACAAACTTTTAGGCCACTTTGTATCTGGTAGCCACACAACTGCGGCTCCGTATTAGATCAATTGCTGAATAATTTCTACGAGCGCTTTGTACGTTCCGAATCCTGATGCTACCACGCCTATGGCTATGACAAACACACAAAGCGATGCCTGAAAATGGAAATAGAGGAAACTCGATATTAAAAAAGACGAGAGGAAATCCACAATTAATACCAATGAAAATGCACATCCCATCTTTCTCCGAGGCCTGATATAGAAAAAGAGAACAACGAAGCATAGCTGCAATTTTTTTTCCAATATTTCGCGCACATGACAAAATTTTACTAAATTTTGCGCAACAGTCTACCGGTGAATAGCGCTACAAGACTATCGTTAGTTAAGAACACAGCGTCATCATAATTAAAAGAATAAAAAAATAAAAAATTGTGATATACCTGTAGGAAATTTATTTTCCCTTTAAGGATGCTCAAATAACAAGCGCACGGAAGAATCAAGGTCTGCAGTGTAAATACGAGTCAGTACACCTCGACAAAACAACCTCGTCCCTGAAAATTTTAATAAAGAGGAAATAGAAAAATAGTAAAAACAACGACGACTTACTACTAGCATGGTAAATAACGATCCAATCAGTGACATAACCAAACCTGTCATACGATAAAAAAAAGATAACAAAATGAAACCATCGAAACATTCATGAACTAAGCGTAATCAAATATTAAGAAATATTAAAATAACTTACCGAAAAAAGGGATAGTGAGACCCACGAGCAGGGTGGAAATCACCAACGCAGTTCGAAGGAGGATGGAATACACGGGGGATGTGAGATGTCGCGATGGCATCAATTCCTCGAGACACATTGCCACCGGAGTCATGGTTAATGCATACGTGATTTCAAATTAAGGAAAATAACGAGCTATCAGTAGTATCACTATCAACTCATATTAGTCTCATACAATACTTCACGCTATTTTTTTTTTCTGTTTTTCCTTAAACCAGGTGTGATAGTCCCAATAATAGTATAAGCAAAATCTATGCGATAAATCAGTGCTCTCTTTAGAACTTGCCTCGTGTTTAATTCGTTGAAACTGAAAAATCTTTTTATTCCCATGAAATACGAAAATAAACTTCAATGCGAATAGAACTGAGAAAAGGATATTTGGTGAATGGATTGACTACCTGCAAAAAATGAAACAGAACATCATGCACAAGTAATCATCATAAAATGCACATAACAATACAAAATCGAAAATCACATTTCACAATCCAACATCAAATAATAGCTGAAAAGTTTTACTGCACGTAATTATCTCGAGATTCCTATATGGAAAATGGGTGTTTATAACTAGATACAGAGACACTTCATATACAAAATTCGTAAGTGAACACAAAGTTGAAACGTTGATAACTTACCGTTGTCCAAACAGCGATTTTGGAAGCAATCAAATCTTTTGGCATGTTGAGAGTGAACTGCGAGAGAGTCGATTCTCCAAACATCATGTATCCCATAGTAGCAACTCCGGCATACATCAGAGTGCAGAGAGCAAAACTGCGTTCGGAATGAAGTAAGTACCCGAATAAATGCCAAATAATCATAAAATCATTCAAAAATGTCTATAAGAAATGCGACTTTGATTTTTATTTCTTCAGTTTATATATTCATAGTGTAAAAATGTACTAAATTACATTCTATTAATGAGAGCGAAGTACCAAAATCAGCAGGTATTCAAGCTTATTTACCAAAACAACTTGTTTTGAAGCTATTTACCCAAGAAAGCCTATCGGTATGAACCCAACTTTGCTAACGGCGTGTTCATTAAATACGGCACTAGGAATGGTGGGTTCATGTCGAACACACAAACTCCGTTGTTTAGATGCATCATTGAAAATGTCGTGTTTGTTGAATATGCCATTGTCTATGACGGGTACATATGGACAAGCTGGTTTTGTTCAATAAGTTTGAAAATTGGCGCATTTTGGTCCTTTCTCAAATTATTGATTTATTTATACTAATAAAAAGTTTTTTATACCAAGAATCTTCTAGTTAATTTCCAAGATTTTTATACCGAGGGCGTATCAAAATCAAACTTCAAGTTTAGAAGCATGTACCAGACAAGATAACGTTAATCAATGAAATGCAATTTATCCATCGCGTATGCTTACCTAGTGAAAAGGACGGAAGGATATTGGCTACGCTTCTCCATTGACGTATATATATTGGGAAATACAGCATGTCCGGAGTAGCAGTAACCGTATAAACCGATAGCAACGGGGAGAGTGCTCAGGTTCAGCGTTGAACCTTTGCTCTCAAAGCCAACTTCATCGACCAACCCGACCCAAAACAAGCAAATAACTACCAAAATCGAGGCAACAACTCCGCCAGCTGCAAACAAAAATTTGGAATTATTTAGAAAAAATACAGATATAATGAGAAAAGTACACACCAAAAAGGTTGTTCTAAAATCACGTAAAAGCGCAAAACTGCACTGATCTTACCGGAGATGTAGCTAAGGACTTGTAAGTCTCTGAGCCATACCGTTGGGAGAATAGTTAGAGTGGCTAATAGTCCGAACAAATGATATGAGTTCAAATAAATCCCACCCAAACTTAAGTGTGCATCGGGAAATAATGAAGATAAGTTATCACTCTCGAGAATAATATATTCTACACAACATGCCTGCAAGGCAAAAACCTCACGGTCAATACAGAAAGTAAATGACACAGAGAAAATAAATGAGGAAGTTGTACTTACATAGAGTTCCGCGTATAAAATTATCTGCAGCCACGGAGAAACAACAGACGGAAACAACTAATCAGAATCATGGTGAAAAGTTTCAGTATATATTTATCAGGAAAATGATTTGCCTGCCGACAGTTACGTACAAAAAGCGAACCGACTCTTATGTGGCAATCTTGTGGGAGCCAATTCCGTTTTTAAGAAAAAAAATCAACACACAGTATCTGACCACATAGGCATTTATACAACATTTGTTCTTGATTTTTCTATGACTCATTTTATATCACAGAATATACCATCTCACGTTCTCGAGTTTTATATCTTCTTTTATTTTCGATTTACACTACTAGTATTTAATTATCTGAAAAGGTTTCGAGACTCTTTTTACAACTTACTGATATAGCAAAACGTCCCGTATTACCAAAAGCAGCCTGGCCAATGTCGGGGTAAGTCTCAAGCCCGGGTTGGCTATCCAAGCAATAGCGCAATAGAATCCCAGTGTAGAAAGAGAGCACCGAGAAAATGAACAAAATTGCAAGCCCGGCCCATCCACCTTGCTTGACAGCAAACGGAGTAGACAGGATTCCCACTCCGCAGAGAACGTTCATGCCTGCGTGAAGCCACAGTTTGGACAAGAAATTATTTTTGAATATCGTACTTTTTTTTATGAAAAAAGAAAAAAAAGGAGGAAAGTGTCATTTCGTTTTTAGGAATCCACATACATAGTCGTACCCATGGTTGTCTAGAACTTTCCATACACAAATATGATATATCTCCCGGGAGTCGTTTGGTGAGTATTATATGAGTATATCAATTCTAATTGAAAAAAAAAAAAAACACCACAAACAACATAACATAGGATATGATACAAGTCTTTTGATATGTCCGCTTTGAATCCGTTCGATTTCGAAAAAGCATTACAACATTTGAAAATTTTTCGGAATATCCTTCATCAATTGTTGTGAATCACTAATTTCTTCAAAATTTTCAATCTTGGTTCATAGGAGCAAGTCAACAAGACGGAGGAATAGAACAATCTGTTTGATTTGCTCTTAGTAGCTATGAAATGATCATATTAACATGATCTTTTTGGCGATGGAGCATACTGAAAAGGAGTATATTGAAGAAGACTATGGGTTTGTCTGGTTGCAGCTTTTAGGCAAATAAACCAGCTTATATCTGATTAAGGAAAAAATTAGATGCATCCGCTTAAAACTTTTAGCTTATTTAGGCCAAAATAACAAATAAGCTCAACTTAAAAATTGAGCAGCCAAACAATGTCCAGCTTTTAAGCAGAAAAACTGAAAAATTGAAGCTTATAAGCTGCAACCGAACAAGCCCAAAGTATTCATGCAAATCAAAGTTATTCGCAGAGAAAGAAGCTAATAGTTCAGCACACTAAAAAGTTACGCAAGTGCTACATTGGTTACATATTAATAAGCAATAAGGCTCTCAAAATTAGTAAATGTTACTTACCATTAAGCACAGCTTGGCCAAATGAGCATTGGCGAGAAACAGGGAGCTCGTGAGAGACCCCGGAAGCTTTTCTTATGGAAGATTTCCTCGGAAGAGGAGGAACAAGAGAATGCGAGCTACGTCTTTGCTTTCGCTCTGGTTCGTCTTCGACAGTTGGCAAAAGCGGTTCACTCAAGGTAGGTAGTACCTCGGGAGTGTGCCTCCGAACAAGAGTAGATGAAAGGAACGAGCTGCCTAATCTTGAGAGAGGAGTGGTCGCAAGAAATGATATGTTCGGTGATGGCACACTACTATAGAGATCGATGGATTGCCTGAGATTTTAAGAAAGAAAAAATTAGTCTTACGAACAAGATAACAAATTAAACTAGGGTAAACTAAGAATCATTGTACGTGTTTGCACATTCTGGTAAACTTTCCCGGTTTATCGTAATTAGCTATGCATAAAAAACAATTCAGAACGAACAATAATGACAAGTTTACAACTATGACGAACATGATTTCAGAGAAATAGCAATCAGATTATATTTTATAATTAATCTCGCAATATGTTAAGCTATTTAAATTCATAAGTGAACGAATGTAGCAGGTTTATAATACCGGCACAAAACAAAAAAGGAAATCGCCTGACCAAGGAACCCAGAAAAATTATAGGAAAAAGGTTATTCGCAGAAGCAACAACTGTGAAACTTTTGCAGACACAACGAAAAAACGATACCCAGAAAAAAAAAAAAATAGCAACAATGCCGAGTCTAGTGTAGGTTTTAGTACATGAATTTGATGAAATGGCAATTTAATGAGTCCTTGAGCTAATTGTTTACACTAATTATCCGAAACATCATGCCTCGTTAATTTTCTTTTTCGACTAAAAAACAAGTTCCCGGGGAAACTCATGTTTCCCAGCAACGAGAACTATCTACTTTGAAGCCAAGGAGTAGATTATAGAGAAAATGAGGAAAGATTATGGAGACGAAGCGTATACCTATAACTTTGAGGCCAAGGAGTCGGCACAGAATCGGGTTTGCTCCTTGCTTGATTATCATCCGAAAAATTCGAAGAATCCGAATCGTCTCTGTTCTCTTCGCCTTTCTCAAAATCCTTCTCCTCATCATCATCACTCTCGATGTAAAAACTCTGGTCCGAAACTGAATTCTTCATCATCTTCAATCCCTCTTTTTCAAAACCAAAAAACTAAATCCTCTTAATTTTCCTAAATCTTCTATTTTTATTTTATTGGAAAACATAAAAAAAATAAATAAATAAATAAATAAAATATATATATATACACACACACATACTGTATTCACATCAAGGGTACCGCATAAATTATGAAGAGCTCTAATGTATAACAATTATGGAGGCAACTTCAAATAACAAAAGAAAAACAGCAAAAACAGATTATCTTATAAGCCGAACAGCCAAATGAACACCAACTTTAACGGGAAAAAAAAATAGAAATCTTGAGAAAAGTTGCAAACAAACCACCTATATAGATTATAGAATGTTATGTACACAGATCTAGGACTCAAATCTAGCTCAATCATAGAAGAGACAAAAAGTATCCATACCTTTTACAGATTTGTTTGTTTTTTTAGCCTTTATTTTGGGAGCTTTCTCTGAACTGGATTTCTCTGTTATAGATACAAAACTCATCAAAATTTGGCAACAGAAACATATCTTCTGGCTATTTAATTGCATATAAGTAAACACATAATACATTCAGACTATATATACATACATACATACATACATACATATATATATATATATTCTGTGCCTCTAAATGAGTGTATCAATCAAAGATTATTAACAGAAACAGAACAATTGCTCCTTCAATTCAAATTGACATCAATAATTACAAATAAAATATAAACAATAAATAAGCGCATTAATGAAAAAAAAAAAGAACCATCGAAAAATTAGAGAGCTTAAGTTAGCATAGAGACGGAGCATTCATTGGTAATTATGTATATCATATAAAAATATAAAATATATTGGAAAAAAAATATTTTTAACTGACAATTGTATATGGTAAATTTTATCTCTAGAATATTATTGCAGCAATTTTCTCGAATTTCCAACTAGGAAATCTATTATTTCTTTATAATTTATCAAAAATATAGCAAAATTATATAACTATACTAAAGTATAAAAATATTTTTCATCCTAATTTCAACTAATCTTAATGTTGGGAAAAAAAATTTGCCCCGTTTTAAGAAAAAATTGTGAGCACTAAATTACTCACTCGGATATCTATTATAGCAATTCTCCTCAAATTTCTAGAAACAAAAAAAAAAAATTGAGAAATTATTTCTGGTTAAATACGAAGAGAAACTAATTTTGCACTGAGGAGAGAGATATTTTGGCTGAATTTCAGGCGCCTATATAGTATAATTTTTTAAACGTTCCAAGATGAATCCCTATGCTATCTATGCATGTATGTATGTATGTATCTATCTATCTATCTATATATATATATATAGAGAGAGAGAGAGAGAGAGAGGGGAGTCATACTGTGTGTGAGTGAGGTGGCAGGTTTTGGTAAGAGAATATTGTGGCTTTTAATTTGCTTCTGTTGCTGTTAAATAGGGGGACTTAGGCTATTAGCATTACGTCGGGTTTTTTTTTTTAATTTAATTTTTACATTTAATATTTTAAAAATTACTCGTACCAATTTATCTATAAAATTTGCTAAAAATTATTAGAATAATTAAATATTATGTAATAAAATTAAAAAAAAATATGCTTTTTTGAATGTTAATCGAAATTTCATAGTTTAGAAATCTTCTCTATAGCGAATGCTTCAAGCGTCCCCTATACACGTTGAAAAAAGACTTTCTAGTAAATATGTTAAAAAATTAATGATTGAAATTAAAAATTGTATAATTTTGCGCTACCATTTTAAATTTGTAGGCCTGCCCAGTTGGAAAATATTGCTTGATATATTAATAACTAGGGTAAATTATACTTTGCCCCCATGAGGTTTCTTACTATTACAATCAACCCCCTGAGGTTTATGAGATACGTTGACTAATGTCCAAAAAGACTAGCCTACTCTCCATATTTTCTCATTCTCTAATTAGTGCTCATTTGTCTCATACTCTAATTTTATCAATATATTATTAAATATAAGTAATTAATTACTTATACAGACAAATAAATAAAATTTCTTACTAGTGTAACTTCATATTTTTACATTTTGTTATTGGTAGAAATAAGACAAGATAACTAATTATTTTCTAAATTTTACTTAGCAAACGTTTACAATAATTGAGTTCATAAAAATTATGAAAAATAATTATTTATGAACGAGTTTAAGAAGTAAGGTCAATGGTTATTAGAAAGTATTTTACATATGGAAGTGGTTTTGGGGCATTTTAGGTATATATAGGTGACTTATGGTAACAAATTTGACTCTCACTTTACCCCCCGAAAATATTAGGGGTAAAGTGCAATTGACTTAAAACCCTAAGGAGGGACAATGAAATATCAGAAACTTTGAGGGGTAATCTGTAATAGCCAGAAACCTTATGGGCGTAAAAATGCAATTTACCCTAATAACTAATTAACAGTATTGAATATTAAATTTTATTACAAAACTACATATTACGAGAAGGAGCTAACAACGACAATACCCTGACAATATACACACTCGAAATAATCGAGAGGTTTAAAATTAGGTAAGCGATAAAGATTGCGCGCATAAGACTTTTTTATTGTTCTAAGTCCGGTACTTCCCTCTGGTGACATTATCTAGTTATCCACTTGACTATTATGAGGACAAATATGAGTACAAGACAAATATGTGTATTGATACTTTTTTATTGTTCTAAAAAATTTACCTTTTTGTTTTTAAAATTAAATATGCAAACAAACAAATCCTCCCAAATTAAGTCAAGTACACTACTCAATTTTCAATTGACTCTATTGTGACCATTGTAGCTCCTTTGGCCCCATATAATTGTTGAACTCTAATAGGCAACTTTATAATTGTGGATAGATAGATTTCATGTCTTTATAATTGTGGACGGATAGATTTCATTTCTTTATAAGTATAATTTGGTTGAAAATATAATAGATTATTTTGTGATAGTCCAGTTAAAGTTTTCATCTAGATAGAAAACCCCTGCAAAAATCATTAAACGCATCCTTACAAATTCGGAATGTCGGATTGTGATTGAGTTAAAATCTTTTTCTACGATCGTACAATCCACATTTGTTCGGGTGCATTTTATCTCCGCTCGAATGGATGCGTCCGACTGACTTATTTAAATAAGAGGTCTCTCGGTGAATTTTGATGAATTTCTCGAGGGATGGAAGAAACACTTCACATTTTTGTTTTTGTATATTTTTTTAGTAAATATTCAAATTGTATTTACGAATTCTAAATAAAGGTCCGGAAAATGAATGTTAAAATAATTTGGATTTTGGAGCATATGATTAGTTTTCCATGAGCAGTAGTATAAATTAATTTTTTTAAATTTCCTTTTAGAACATACTAATGGAATCTTAATCACTATAATCTTTCATCGAGAGGCCTGTATTTGCTCTGTTCTGTTCTTACAAATTCATTTAAAATTTTTAACGCTCTCGTACTTCGCCTTTCGTTGCCGCTGTCACAACCGATTTCTTTTTTCTTCAAAATATCATGAATAGGAACAATATTTGCCTAGTTAGACGTACCAAATAAAGCAGTTTATTCTTATTTTAGAAAAAACAAAAATTCATATATTCAGCTTAAAATTTTCAACTTATTTAAATCAAAATAGCAAATGAACTCAGCTTAAAAACTAAATAGCCAAACATTATTCATCTTTTAAGTAAATAAACTGAAAAACTATAAATTATACGTCCCAACCAAATAATCCATAGCCAATAGTTAAGTTCGACAGCCAAATAATATAAATTTTCTATAACTTCCTTTGTCTATGAATGATTGAGACAATTATTTCACATGCAAAATTCACCAAAGCTTATCCCGGCCACGTCACATACACATGTTCTCGACAATGGACAATCCAAAAATATAACACGTAAAATTATCTCTACATATATAATGTACATGGCCATAAAATGTGTACTATACAGTGTTTTTTTTTAAAGGGCCGGATAGTAAATCTTATTGGGAAAATTTCAAATTGTATACGCGAATCCAATAAAATTTTTGAGATCAGCTCGGAAGCAATGCAATTCGTCATGTGATCTTCATAACGAAAGGCGGAAAAGAAGTGTGATTATGTTATAATAGTTGCGTAATGTTCTTCTAACCAGTCCGTGATTGTAAATTAATTTTCAAAGTGTATACTTAATTTACAAAAGTAATTTCTATGTTTCTCGAGATTCACTGTCGGTATTAGAAATATTAAAAAGGAAAATTAAACAACATTCAAAACAAGATTTATTATTTTCAGGTTTTTTAAAATATAATAATTGGGATAAAGAATTCTTGGATGTGATATGTGTATGATTAAAAGAGTTTGGGTAACTATGCTGCTTTTCAATTTTAATAGATAATAATTCCAAACATTGTTTGTGTAATTATTACTTTTATTTGTTTCTACCTTTATTCCAATCTATTTTAAAAAACAATAATTCCAAACATAGTATTAAATGCCAGATCCAATCCCATGAATGTGCTTAAATGGCTTGTTGGAGAATATGTCTTTGTTGTTGACCCCAAATTAAGGATCCAACATTGAAACGTTATGTGGCACATGTGGATTAATTGGTCATGTGCTTTATTTATTTATTTTTTTTAAATACGTGGTTTCCGTCGGTTTGCTCTGTTTAATTAGTCTACAGGGTCCAGTGCTTCACACCCACTATAATTTTCAACACGGAACAGGATTCAGCCTAGCAAGTTGGGGGGTGTGGTCCCAAGTACGACATATGTGAATCGAACTCCCCACCTCATGCTTGAAGTCATAAGTATCGGTTATTCGACCATTAGACCGATACCTTGGAGTTTTAATTGGTCATGGACTTGCTAATAAAAAATATTCACTCCGTCTATAAATAATTAAATATTTGATTGGCACATAGTTTTATACATATGCAAAATATCTGTTAAAATTTGGATTAAGCATAATAACAATATTCATTCCTATGACATGCTGTATTATTCTTGTGCCCAATAATTATATGAGACAATAATAATAATTTGTTGAATTTTGCAATGGTTACGGTTTTTAAAATAGAAAGAGTATTTTTTTTCGACAAGAGGTGTTGCAATTATTGGGTATTTAGAGCCCATAATTGTTGATACAATTAATTTATAATTTGGAGTAATTTTTAAAACTTTATAATGGTAACAATTTGCTTGGGTCGTGTCCCTAATAAAAAGATGGAAACCATTGACTTAACCACACACTCCAAATTACATGAAAAAAACATTATATGGATGTTCATCAACTAATAATCTTTTAAAATTTGAAATTTAAAAAAAAAAAA
>MKEJ01038802.1:0-12544 GCA_001753735.1 Embelia ribes
GGTATATTGGTTACTCCAGATAAGCACAGGAGACTGCATGAACTTGATCTGCGATCCACAAGACGAGATCAGATAGTCGCGCCATACATTATGGCATGGGATAACAGATTATCCGTAGTGCAAGATGGTGACTTATTCGCTAGTCGCATGGGTTATGGTGATCCATACATGCAGTGGTTTCAGTGCATTACTCGATCTAGTTACATTCTCCCCTTCATGTTGTGGGCGACAACTTTCGATCTTTAACACCCATTGTTAGGGTTATGGTAAGTGAACTTTCCTAAACTTATGAATTTTCCCATTATGGAATTAGTTCTAATTCTATTTAAAATTTGTAAACATAATTGTACTAAATCAATTTCAATTTTTTTACAGCTTAAAACTATCGTAAAGTGTTACACTAGGGCCTTGCAGAGTCAAAATCAACAAATTTTAGCCTTATGTCGTATCGGGATGACGACCATCGGTTTTGGGAATCAAGTTCTTGACCACCCACTGCCTATTTGTAATCCTACTCAAGTTTAATCTTCCCAAATGAAAGTTGAATAAAGAGGTGGCCGGGGTAGACGGGGATGAGGTAGATGGATACGAGAACTAGTTGGGCCAACCGATCTTATTTATCATTCTAATCCCATCGAGGCTGTATCAATCTAGTTTGTCTTTTAGCATCAGCTAGAGATTCTTGATGCTAGCTATTTGTCATCAGAGTCGTACATCGATATATATCCAGTTCCAGCTCTGGCTTCAACATCAACTTCAAGTTCAGCATTAGTTTCAGGTTCTTCTATTTCGTTGCAGGTAAATTTTAACACTTATTACATTTATTACATATTCCCTATGATCAAATGTCATGATAAATTTTTCTCTAATTAGTTTAATCATGTGTTCATTTCCATTGCAGAGGTCGGTTGATGATCATTGGCTTGATATCCTTGTTGAGGATACACCGTCCGGTTTTGCACTACTCCTATATGATCAGTATTATCAATGCAAGAACAAGAGAGGTCGTTCTTCTCCTTATACTTTACTCGACATTTGCTCAGCCTACTGCAGATATGCCTAACCAATTTATACAACTAAATATGCCTCCTATGCAGCTGCAAGATGCCGAGCCGCCTCAGCGAAGATCAACAAGAAATCCAAGACTAGTTATTTGCTTTACTGAAGAGCAACGAAGACGACAGTTTTGATTTCTTCCCCTAATTTTAGGAATGACGGTTATATATATATATATATATATATATATTCTTTTTTTTATTTGCTACTTTTGTTGATATGTGCGTTTCTGTAGTTACGTGTATCCGTAATGCAAATGTTGATATGCGTTTCTTTCGTTGATTGATTATATAGTTTAGTTTTTTTTTATATTTCGAACAAGAACAACCTATATTGATTTCGTTATTGGATTGAATGCTAACTACAGGAAATACAAGAAGGAAAATGATTGTCATAAGATTTTTTTTTTTGTTTAGTTATTGGTATTTCGCCGTAAGTATTGGTGGCATGTAAAAAAAAAAAAATTGCCATTAGTAGTGGCAAACTCTGAAAAACAAATTTGCCATTGGTAGTGCCAAACTTATAAAAAAACAAAATAAATTATTATTTTCACAACACATAAATTAATTTTCTCCACTAAAAAAATAAAATAAAAAATGTCGCCATTACTAATGGCGAACTGTAAAAAAAACACATTTTGCCATTACTAGTGGCGAACTGTAAAAAAAAAAATCGTCATTATAAGTGACGAACTGTAAAATATATATATATATATATATATAATTTTCGCCATTACTAATAGTGAACTATAAAAAAAAATGTTCTCCATTAGTAATGACGAACAATTATTATTCGCTATTACTAATGGCCAATATATTGAGGTGCACCATATTGACAATTTTTTCTGCTGATGCATAATTTACTCAATTTTGGGCCTTACCTAACTAATAATTGCAAAAAAACCCTCATTTTTTGTGTTGATTTACTTTATGACGCAGGCTTATTCTTTATCAACTACTTGAGTTTTATTGTACTACTATTTTTACTTTCGAGATCTTGGCTAAATTATTGATTGTACTATTAAATTAATTGAGATTGATTATTAACAATGGATCTTTTCATGGATGGTCCTATTCTTGCTTTTGCAGCCAAGTTTACTTGCTCGGGCATTTCAAATATTAACGCTCTCGTTGACACCATTACTCCGCAATCTGGTAATCGTGATTTGGGCCTAGTCAATCCCTAAGCCACCAAAATCCTTATACAAGCTCCAACTCACTTTCACTCCCATTCGCTTTCACACCTTTTTGTCTTAAGGCTACATTTAACACTATCACGATATTGTTAGCTTTCCCGTTAGGCTAGGGGCCAGGTGAATTAGTTGGATTTTGTAAGACACCTCTTCACTATAAAACTACAAGCGAGGCCTAGTGATGCTATAGAAATATAATATAATAATCCCTCTTATCATAACAGTATTCACACCAATTTTTTTAAAAGGAACTTCTCCCTTCTTTAATTTCTTGAAAAGTTCTTCGTATTTTATAAAGATTTGGTTAAATACTACAATAACTTTCTCCATTGAGAAAATTGCTATTTACAATTTCTTTATTAACAAAATAAAAATTTTGGCATCAAAATAAAACAAATACACCAATATATTAAAAAAGTTATTTATAATTATTTGTTTTTATATATTAATATTTTTGAAGTATAGAAATAACAATTTTAAAAAAAATATCTTCCCATCCTTTTCTTTTTATGTGAGAAATAAATTTTTACAAAATATAATAAATTTTAAAATGGGAAATTATAAAAAATACCCCCAAGGTTTCACCTTTATCGATTTAATAACAAAGTTTCAATTTTTATCAATTTCATCCCCAAAGTTCCATTATATTATCATAAAGATCATTTTGGACTATTTTCCTTTACTTTTCATTGTACAATATATTATATTGTTATTTTTATTCATAGAATTAATATTAAACTAAAGGCAAACTATCAAATAAAAAATATAAACTTCTAAATAAAACTTAAGCAATTTAAAAGGATTTAAACTTCAATAAAAAGTGACTTTAGTTGATTTATAATATTAATTCTTATATCAGATTTTTCACTATTCAGTTTTTTCGTCACTTATATGTCAATAAAAAATGAATTTAATTGATTTGTAGTTCTCATGAAAATATTTTTATACTCTAATAATGACCAATTAATTTACTCTATATATTATTGAAAATAAATTATCATTAATTTGTAAAAGAATTTTTAGTTATTCATATCACTTAAATTTAAATGACTTACTATAAGGCCTAAAACGGGTGGCATTGCGATGAAATAGAGGGTTTAATATCAAAATAAATGTTAAATACTGGTTCTATTTAATTAATTATCATTTTAGAAAATTAAAATATTAACAAAAATTTGCTAAAAGATCTAGGCTTATACCGTACAATAAAAACTATAATTTCTTAAACTTGTTAGTTTTTATGTATTTAGTATTACTTGATAAGTTTACAATATATATTTTATTGCATTTTGATATTATTTTCTAAATAGTGAAAGAAATGGTATTCAAATAATTATTATTATTTTAAATTTTTTTTAAACTCTAACATTGTATTTAAAAATAAGTACTTTATATTTAATAATTAGCCTTTAGTATACTATTTTTTTTCTATTAATTAAAATAATAATCTTAATAATGTATGATAAAAGAAAATGACAAAATGGGCCAAAAGGACCTATTTGATGAAATAATAGAACCTTGGGGATAAAATAAATAAAAATAAAAACTTTGGGACCAAATCAATAAAATATAAAACCTCATGTATTTTTTTGATATTTGCGCATTTTAAAATAAAATCATTGATGGGCATTCCCAACAGAGATTCTAAAGCAAGCCACTAACCTATATTAGGGGTTAAAAATCTGAAAGTTTTCTCCACCAATCACTCTATAACTGTTCAAAACCCCAAAAAATTGGAGTTTTCGCTACAGTAAGCCTCCTGATCAAATAGTTCATTGTTCACTCTCCTACCCTTCAAATAAATATTTTTGAAATTACAAAAAATAATAAAAAAGTTGATCATCAGCTCAAAGCCTCCGCAATCAACATTTAGTCTCAACTTTAGAAAAAGAAGAAGCCTTGTTCATGTATGTATATATATTTATATCCATGTATGTGTGTCTATATGTGCATGTGTGTGATACAGAAAATTGGTCCAACAAGAATAAGATTGGGTTATCAGTAACGAAATGAACACTTTGATGTGATAGTCTAAGAGAGGAAAGATGGAGTGATGGGAGTTTTGGTGGGACAAATGTAATTGAGAGTTATTTATCAGGGGTGTGCAAAGTAATTCCTAAATTCGAAAAATTAAACAGTTTATTTTTCACTGAACCTAAATCAAACCTGAACCTTTTAAGGTTAGACCTAACACGAAATTTCATAACCAATTCACAAAAGTAATTCAAATATTCACAAAAATATTTCAAAATTTTAATATACAAAAGGGCTGAGGTATGAAGCTGCATCAATATTTTCATACCTAAAATACCCTTTATATATATATATATAATTACGAATAAATGTTTTTATTCTAAAAACTGCTAAAAAGTAAAATTATAAACTTATTCAACCCCACTATTTCTACTTTCACTTATTTTCTCTCTTTATCAGGCTTATTCAATTCCAACCAAATCTAAAACTGCTACAACCATCCTCAAATTTATGCAACATCTTTTTGTTTTCCCCTTTTCTCCAATTGATTTAAAGTGAATTTTTTTTTCTCAAAATTACCAAATAATCATATATCAAATTTACAATTACATGATTTTGTATCATATACATATTTGGCATCTCAATAATTTTATGTTTTGCATGAATTGTACACGCATCGCGTGTACCGAGTGGCTAGAATTTATAAATCACAATAGAAACGACAATTACAATTTAGAAATCCTAACCTTAATTGATCAAAATATATCCAATTGATTTGGAGAAAAAATACTACAAAATATTAATCAAATATATCATATGCACATATATAGATTCACTTAGCATTCTAATAACAATAGTGATATATATGAACTTATATATGTCATAGTCATATTTGTATTTTTTTTGTAATATTTCGGGTTTCGGATTTTTTCAGATTTAAAAAAAATAGGCCCGAAAATCCAATTTTTTTTTAAAATTAAATCATGAATCCGAATTTTGAGCAACAAATTATAGCCGAATGTGCATCGATTCGGTTCGGATTTCGGGTTACTCAAACTGATGCACACCCCTATTATTTATCGTGTATGGTTTAATAAGTGTATATATGATATATATTATTTAAATTATTTGGAGAGTTTACATGAGCATTATCTAAATACTGCATCTATTATAGGATAGGGGTGCAAAAATAGGAAATAAATGAGAGTAGATATAGAAGTTCTGGTGGGAATGCCCTTGATAATCTAGTAACCCACTCCCAAATTTCCCCACTGTTCCAATCCAAATTAGGGCAAAATCCACCAACACCTCAACACGATCCAAAATCCACCTGACACAGTCAGAGAGAGAGAGAGAGAGAGATGTGGCACGAAGCAAGGAGGTCGGAGAAGAAGGTCCACGACATGATGGACGCGGCTCGTAAGAGATCCCAGCGGCGAGCTATCTACCTGGCCAAGCGCCGGGGGGACCCACAGCAGTCCATCCAGGTCACCGGCTCTCGCTCTCGCACCTACCGCGACGACGCCCTCTATCAAGCGACTCACGATCACCAATCTCTGTACGTATATATATATATATATATATGTGTGTGTGTGTGTGTATATATGTACATATATACTATTTCCCTATCATCACTAGCCGACTCGGATTTTCTGTCAGGGTGGCTTTTTCAGGGAGGCGCGTAGTAAAAAATCATCAAAAAGTTTCGAACTTTATACATAAGATCAGCAATCCCTTTACCTATATACGTATATACATTTTTTGTTGCAGGGTTTTCTGCTTTTTTGGTTAAGAGCTGGAATGCTTTTGGCTGCTAAGCTTTTAAACTGAGCTTTCTTGTTGTTTTGATCTAACAAAAGCTAGACGGTTTATCGTGGATGCAAAAAAACCTACTTTTTCCTATCACCAGTTGTGGACCTAGAATTTTCGGTTAGGGGACCAACTCCAATTTCCATATCATCACTAGCAGATTCGGGATTTTAGGTAGGGCATTGGCGGACTAAACCTTTGAAACATCTATAGGATTGGTATGTAAAGTTTGAAAATTTTAAAATGGTCATAAGGACCCCGTAAGAGAAAAAAATACTAGATCCTATATAGGACCAGGCTCCAAACCAAAAATCCCGGGTCCCCACTAGTTTAGAGGGGGGCATGTCCAATTAGTATCTGTAGTGAAAATCATAGAAAAATTTCAAACTTTGTACATAAAATTTGTAGAAACTTTGGGTGTCTGGGGGGCCTGTGACACCTTCTTTGCCCCCTTTCGGTCCGCCTTGCCATTATGTGTTCCTTTGAATTGCTCAAGTTGTTTCTGATTTTGTTTTTAATTAATTTGGATGTGAATGTTCTGCATTGGACTAGTATTCAGATGGTGAAAGTAAAAGTTTCCTTATTCTTTGAATGGGTAAAGGTTACATTTTTATTTGGGCACTTTGCCAGTGGGCATTCCCACAAGTGTATTTATTCCCATTCCCTAAATTTTATTCCTTATAACTCAAAGTCAAAATTAGAGACTATAATATAGGGAATGCGTGGACCACATGCTTAAACTTAAAAATAGTATTGCCTTATTGGGGATGAACAATGGTCGTAGTTGTCACTGTAGAAAATCTTCTATTTTTGGGGGGGATTAATTAGCATTGGATACAATAGTATGAGTATCCCCTAGAATTTAACCCGTAAAATTAAGTATAAAGGCCCGTATAAAGTGATTGGTGGGAGGCTGGGAGCATCTAAATGAATCCATAGTATGCTACCGGAATTCCTGGTATTGGTACGAATTGCAATTTCGGTTGGTCATACTCAATCATGAAACGATTACGCTGCAAATCACTGGATTTAGCATTCCAAAAAATGAAATAAAATGTAAAATTGAGAAGGGGCAAAGGGGAAAACACAAGTAAATGGAAAGAAAATTCGAAGTAAATATGGAGAAATAGGCCAAACGTGAAGAAGATAGAAAGGGTGAATTTCTTTTAATTACTTCAGGTCCCACTAGAATGGCACATGGCCATTAACGACTGAATAATAACCATTTAGTGAATACGAAAAAAAATTATACAAAGATTGTAAATACTAAAAAATACAAAACAAGATATTAGTTTTTACCTCTTAACACTTATTAGATTAATTTTTATCTGTGCTGCAAAGTGAATAGCTTAATAAAATTAAGATTAATATATATTTAAAATACTCCCAGTAATTTTAATGTTACTCTTTTAGGAAAAAAATAAGTTCATTCCTAAATTATGAATGCAAAACGGATGGTAAGAATCTAGGAAGCACGAACACTCCAAAATAGGCACCGTGTCCGTGTTGGACACGTATTGGACACACATACTCCGTGGACACTTTGAAATACGTGTCCGACACGCCACATAGCGAGTCCAAAATGCCATTTAATTATTTACATTTTGGGCACACGATGGACTCATTTTGGATTTGTCATGGACATGGCGGATCAATTTGTAACATTTTTTCTATTTCGGTCAATTTTTATCTATTTTCAGTCATACATTTTGGTGGTTTTCACAAACCACGTTTCAATAGTTGTTTATTTCTTTAGTGCATGACATGTTTTTGAGCCTTTTGATAATTGATACTTGTTAGTAAGGTATACTAGATTATAACGAAAAGCAATTGTTTAGTGGCTACTATGAGTCAACAACAAATACATAACTTCACTAACTTATAAAAGCAATTAAAATTTTTTTAAAAATGCCGAATCCCCGCCGCGTCGGTGTCCAGAATATTTTGAAAATTGCCAAATCCTTGTTCGTATACGTGTCCATATCCGTACCCGTGTCCATATCGGTGCTTCTTAGGATGTAGCCTTTCAAAAGTTTAATAAATGAGCGTTAACTTGAAGTAGTAACACAATTTATTTGCAAAACTAATACCACCCAAAACCAAGCAATTGAAAAATTAGCTCGAGTTACGAGCGACCTTGTCCATTTACCCCCAATTCGAACAAATACAGGCACTCCCAAAAGTACCCTATATGGCTCCATATCCTAAATTTAAGGGATTAAATCAAGAAGGCATTCCAATGGTAGTATTCAATCCTCTAAAATGTATGAGTTTTAATACAGTAATCCTTCAACTAGGTACTACTAATTATTGCCAAATCTATTTATAAGTTTAGGGGTTTGGTTTTGTCCATAACATCATCTATATTTCAGAGCTCAGTTGCAGGTATTAAATTTTGTAGTAGGAAATAGTTAGAGCATGCACACCAGTCTTTTTCATTTAATTTCTACATATCATTTTCTAGAAATTTACATTTTAGAAATTGTACATGCCAGTCTTTGTATAAAACTTCTTAAAATTTCCAAGAATAATTCTATGTATTACAATAATAAAATATAAAAATATGTTTTCTCTAATGTTAACTTGTGTTTCATAGTTTTGGTGGGAAAAAAGAACGTTTTAATAGAAAAATTGTGAAAATAATACATTTAGTCACTCAGAAATCAACTCTAGCGTTTCTCCTGAGATTTGTAGAAACTGAGATGACACAACTCTCATCCAAGTTTTTTATTATTTTTTTTTTTGCGAAAAATTTATCCGGGATTTCCGGGACATTACATGCCACCTCAGTTAGCGAGTGTACATCCCATTTTCCATCTGTCGATGTTGAGGAAATATATTTGGGATCCATCACATATGATTACTTATGATGATTTGCATGTCGAGCTGGATGTGACTTACGAAGTCAGACCAATTCGCATTTGTGACTCGAAGGAGTAGACTTTGAGACGGAAGAGCATTCAACTAGTGAAAGTATTATGGCAAAGTAGGGTAAGTGAGGAGATGATGTAGAAATGTGAGCAAAGTTTCCGGAGCTTTTTGACAATTCTAGTGCGTGCTTTTATTTTATAAAGTACATTCAATTTTGGGGACGGAATTTTCCAATGTGGGAAGGATGTAAT
Organism: Embelia ribes; assembly: GCA_001753735.1. Classification (NCBI taxonomy): domain Eukaryota; kingdom Viridiplantae; phylum Streptophyta; class Magnoliopsida; order Ericales; family Primulaceae; genus Embelia; species Embelia ribes. The sequence goes on from MKEJ01038802.1 coordinate 9,154, forward strand.
GTTCCTTAAATTATGAGTAAATGTTTTGCATTTAATAATATTATATAATACATTATAATGCTGTTATTGCATGAAGGGCAAGGCCATAGTAGGGTGTCGTGAGTTATATGTGGAGATTTATGGCTTATGAGATTAGTCCTTATACATTCTAAATGTTGAATCCACCTTAGAAGTCCTTGGTGAGTTTTGTGAGTATTGATGAGTTTTATATGTGATTAGTATAGTGTGTATGATTGTGAGAAATATTGTCATGAGTTGATATGAGAATTATGAGAACTGTGAGGTTGATTATGAGACTAGCGGGATTCATGAGTTAGTGTGAGAATTGTAAGTTAATGTGGTTTAAACGAGTTTTGGATTTTAATCGGATAATGTGTGTGTGAATGACGTGTGAATGTGGATATTGGTGTGAAACCATATGGCAAGAATCGTGGCTAAAGTGGGCATGAGATAGCCCTTGAATTTCTATAGTTTAGTGAGCATTCTGCAATTCTGGGTATGCCATTTGAACGGTGCAAGAATGCCATTCAAACAGCAGTGCCATTCGAATGGTAACCCATATGTTGTATGAATGACATTCTTGGGTTGGAACAGATTCAATTTTAGACTTAAACACAAGTGAGGGGTGTTTATTTCTTACTTTTCCAGTCAGCACATCCGAGAGAGGGGGAGAGAGGTGACAAAAATGGAGAGAGAAATCATCTAGCTCGGGAGCTCAAATCTGGAAACGAGTGGCATATTCGGACTCCCCAATACCTAGGCTCCATATTGACGTAAGTCTCTCTTCCTATTTCACATGTCTCTTAATACCTAAATTTACGTGCTAGGTCCTGGTGTTTAAATATAGTTGATAATCACTCCTTATAATTTATAGAGAATTTTTGTCTATAAACTCATAATGATTTGTTATCGTTTGATAGATTAAATCCGAGGTTAAGATTGATGATTATTTGAGGCTATTGGATGTGAGCTTACGTGGAGGCTAATTAAGCACCGTGAGGTATGAGTAGTTGACAAAATAGGAATGTATATGTGAATTTGGGCGAAAACCCAATTGTTGTAATTAGGATTAAATTATAAGCTTTCAAGTGGGTATTGTTTATATTAATTCCTCTGAGTTAGAATTAGTGTAAATTAAATAAAAGCTTGATGATGTGAGATTTATGTGGGTTATGTGAGTTTTACGTGAAATTTTCTAGAGACGTATTTAATTTCATGAAATGAGATTTATGTGGTGTATGTGAGAATTATATGAATTTCATACCAAGACGTATGTAATTCATGATTATGAGACGTGATGTGATTATGTGAGACTATATGAAATTTATACATGGAGATGTATTTATTTTATAAGCTGTGAGATATGACAAGTTGATGTGAGACTAACATACATTATACAAGGAGACATATCCAAACGATGATAGTGAGCATTGATATATTATATGAGATTTAATATGGAACCATAAACACGATATTTTCATTTCATATTGTGAGTATCTTTGCATAACATGATAATGTTTATGTAAAATATGAGTTTTGATACGAATTTATATCAAAGTGATGAAATTGTGAGTTTTGATGATTGATATTTATAAAAGTGAGAAAATGAAAATGAAGCTTTCAAAAGTGAGACTTGCAAGTAAGTGAGTAAATGTGAGATTTGCAAGGAATGTGAAACTCGTAACTTAATTACGAGAAAAAGTGGATTTGTGAGAATTTGAAATAAAGATTGAAAATGATATTTATGCGTGAGTTGCATATCATTGTGGGCTTTGAGTCATTTTCTCTTTCTTTTCGGGGCCGTGTCAATTTTTATGCTCTGAGAAAATAAAGCAAGGAGAGGGTCTGACGCCTTACCATGAAAGTCTAGAAACCTGATTAAGGATACACTATAATCTTGCCTAACAGTGAGTATCGTGAGGGACAGATTATAGCATAGGATCAACAAGATAGACTTATGATTTTTATAAAAATCGTGAGCGACACTTGTCCCAACTTTTATAGTGAGATTGTGGGTTTAGGAGTCTTTATATGGGCATGTATATGTGAGTACATGTGTGAGTTCATGTGAACATTACATTGCATCAATTTGCATTGCATACTATTATTATGATATTGCATAAATATTGTAGTTGCGGGTACTACCCAACAATATACGTATCATCGAATTTTAGAGACTAACTCGTACACATCATTTTTAAAATACTTATTTTACAGGTGTTGAGACTAATGAGCCGTACCAGTGAGGATGAATGTGAGCATTGTACATACTTTTATACTTAAAGATGTATTCTGATATTAAATATTTTGATGTTGTAGCCTTATTTATTAATGTATTATTTTCAGAGAGTTGTGGGATGTATTTTGTATACATTAGTGAGATTATCCAGTTATGATATATATTTTGTGCGCAATGGGCTTAGGTATTATATTCCATTGTTGCTCCCATAGTGAGATATCATGTTAGGAGCAAGAACGGAATATAATATACTATATCAGTTGATTGGAGCAGGTAGCTCATTTATATGCTATAAACATGCAGTTTACATTTATCCTTACCATGTTGTAATTTATTTTTTATGCGCACTCTAATGACGTATGATGTAGATGTGAGATGGGAAAGTGAGTTATTAATGTGGATTCCCAATTTTATTTTTAAAACCAAAATAAAATTTTGTTCTCTTTTACTTAAAAAGGGAATGTACTCATCCTCTAATGTTTCTAGCGGGTTTGGGGCTTGCCTTGAGTCTTTTAGGAAAATAGCGGTATGACAAAGCTCATCTCGAATTTACCTTGCATATACTTGAAAAATTCCTTGCACATAGATTCGTTAGTGGCATCGAATATAATATTATCAACATAAATTTGAACTAAAATCATGATTATGATTTTGATAAAAATGGTGGTATCGAGTGTACCTCTCATTAAACCTTTTTAGAGAAAAAATTTACTTGAACGTTCATACCAAGCCTTTGGTGCTTGTTTTAAACGATATAATGCTTTAAGCAATCGATAAACATAATCTGTATGTTTGTAACTGTCAAAAACGGGAAGTTGTTTAACATCAACTTCCTCCATTATAAAACTGTTTAGAAAAACACTTTTCACGTCCATTTGATAAAGTTTAAAATCTTTAAACTATACAAGTGCAAGTAACATGCAAATAGTTTCCAATCTAGCTATGGGTGCAAATGTTTCATCAAAATCAATGTCTTTTTCTTGATTGTAACCTTGGGCAACAAGACGTACTTTATTTCTAATAATGATACTAGATTCATCCATCTAATTTCTAAAAACTCATTTTATGCCTATAATATAATGTTCTTTAGGTCTTGGGACTAAAGTCCAAACGTTACTATACTCAAATTGATTTAACTCTTTTTGCATAGCA
>MKEJ01038805.1:0-11151 GCA_001753735.1 Embelia ribes
TGTATGGCTAGTTATGTTGATATTGTGGTTGTATTTTTTGGTTGTGTGGTTGTATTTCACATCGCAACCCCGGGTTCCGGGTGCTAGGGATTCGGGGGCGCGACATACCTCATGCCAAACATGTAATTATACTAAAAGAGATTCCAAAATATATTAAGGTTATGAAACTACCCATACCTCGTAGGCCTCCCAAAAGCTTATAAAATACTCATTTTTACAAATTCTCGCCAAGTCTCGTCTATCGTTTCCCGAATGCCACTTTCTGTGCCTCTAAGATTACTAAACTCCACCACTCGAATGACCGTAATCCTATACATGATATCAGTCTACACATCATAAGGAAAATAATTCCTAACTTTATTCCACCAAACGCTATTGGCACGGAAATAGGGGTATCGCTCCCGAGAAAATGAGACGATATAAATTATGCTCATACGTGGAGAATTTAATGGAGAGTAGAAAATGTATATACCTTGAAGCCAACCGATTGGCGAAACTAGATGAAATCGCCCGAAAACCCTCTGAAAACTCCCAAAGCTTCAACTTCCGAATCGACCCAACAAACGGCTTCGGATCAACATGAACCTAGAGGATGAAATGATCCACTGGCCACAGTAAACAATATTATGAATTTTAATTTCATAAACTCGCAAGGTCCATGAATCAAGAAAATTTAAATGAGCGAGAGAAGAAAAGACATTTACCTCGTAATGAGCTATACGGCGCGAGGATCCCAAATATGAATTTTTGGGAATTTTTCGAGCACTTCTATTCATCAATTGACGAGCCACAACCTCTCCTTTCTCCTCCCCTTTCCACCACTATCTTGGCTTTCTGTGTATATGTATAATATACACACGAAACAAACAAGAACAAGGTCACCATGGTCCCTACCCGAGAATGTCGTTCAAATGGTTCTCGGGTACCGTTCACACGGCAATGTCGTTCGAACGGCAGAAATGTATCGTTCGAACAGTACGTCCTGAATATCGGCAGAATGTAAAAATTTGCAGAATCTGGAGTATCAACGACCAACTCCACTCTCGTGCATATATCACAACACTCTACAACAATAAACTCGAGCCCACATTGCCCCTCAACCAAACTACGCGTAACGATATGTAATAATTCCTCAAGATATGCTACATAAAATCAATGTAACATATTCATCTCCACTCTTATGCATTCACAATGCATCTACAACTCGTAATGACAACGTTATAAATGAAATGATAATATTATTGAAAAGCGAAAAAATCCCTCTGAATTTTGCTGAATTTCTAGGACATTACATCACCTAGGGGCAGTTATGGATTGTTTTTCACAGTCTACTTCTGCATAATTTTTTCCTTGTAATTTTTAAACAGGGGTGTTAGGTAAATTTTAATATATCTGCATTTAATAATTTGTTTCCTTTTTAATAGTGCTTTTAGAAGTACCCTAGGAGACATACAAAAGTTGTTTCTGTTTTTTCTACCATTTGTTGTCAAAATAACCTGAATTATAATTGTTACTTTCTCATACATACCTATATTTTTCATTTTAAAATAAAATGCACTACCTTATCAAATATTATACTACTTGTCAATGTAACTTTTAAAATGTATTTACTAAATACTAGTATTGTACCCTTTATTAGAAACAATTTTGAATAGCAGATAATCAAAAGTATCAACACTCCTAAACTAAGCCATAATCTAAAAGAATTAGAGGCACGTACGGTAGTTACAATTCACTTCTACAAATCTTAGTTTTCTATCATGATAACCTTGGAAGAGGCAAACCCAATCTACACTTTTGCAAGTCCTTGTGCAAATGTATGAAGACATGATGAGAGACTAGGGGTAGTCCAACTAAAATAATAGAATATTGATGGAACTAGTAGCATATACTTTTTCATCCTTTTATTAGTTTTAAATTAGATTTAATGGTTCATTTTTAAAACAATCCTTTAAATTACAATTTTAGGATCCAAGTTGTATGAATCTAAGTTGTATTGGTTCTAGTTTGAAGATGTATGAACCAAAACCGCACAAAAAAAAAAATCTAACTCCTTTCAAATTTAGAATTGGAACAGGAACGGAGATAAAATGGAGCCAAAATCAAACCGATACAAAGTGTTCGATTCAATTTGATTTTCAGCTCTCTTGATTTTTTTCGTGCACCCTTATCGAATAGAGCTTATGCAAGGGGCTATAATTATTGTGCCCTAGCAAGTAAGTTTTCCCAAAGAGGCACCCCAAATTTGGGTTTAAAAGTTTCACCTTTAAGCTAGGTAGCCTTCTCCCCATTTGGCACCAAAAACAAGTTTTAACCAACAAATACATACATCAAAGTATGCATTTCAACGGAAAACACGGACTCTAACGAGAATCATAATATTCGAAGTTCAAAGAATTGGGTATGACACTTGATATAATCTATGCAGTTGTCTTTCCACTAGCCAACTTCTCTCTCTCTCTCTCTCTCTCTCTCTCTCTCTCTCTCTCTCTATCTATATCTATATATATATATATATACACGCGCGCGCGCACACACATATACCTATTATCTATACATAATTATTAACGTATATAATTTTCTCGATTGTTCGCTTTCTTCACCTAAATTGTTTAGAACAGGTCAATCGATTTGCTCTTGGCTAGCCAGAATATAATAATCTTATTGATTTATTCTAATTGGATAGAAAATCGTTTTTGTAGAAATATAATTGGGTGAATTTTTGGGTTTTTGATTGTGGTGATGAGATTGATGATGTTGCTGTGGTTGATTTTTATTTTTACAAGGGTTTTGTTAGAGCAGTTTATTTGGGAGAGATGAGTGAGGTGTTCGAAGGGTATGAGCGACGATACTGCGAGCTCTCAGCGAGCTTGTCCAAGAAATGCACATCTGCTGGTCATCTTGATGGAGGTGAGAGAAAATCAAAACTTTTGATATCTTGGGTGTTTGTTAATTGAGCCTATTTATTTGTTTGTTAGGGTTGGATATACATGTGGTAGCTAAAGAATGTGTATTTACAGATTTTTGCATTAAATTTGCTTATGTGTGGATGCATTACACACATGGTTGTTCGGTAATCCCAAATATTTAATGCCCGTATGTTATGCTTTTGAACTTCGCTTGGTGGTGGATAGAAATTTATGTATTTATATATGTGTGTTTTATTGCATTCTTATGAATATTTCTGATTTGGGTAAATCTGTACCAAGATGGGAACTGTGGCTACATTTGATTGTTATATTCAAGCATCATGTGGAGTTTCGATAAAATTTTGGTACTGCTTTGTAGGTGATTATTTTTGGAGATATATTTAGCCTTGTTCTGGTGAAATGTGATATGTATGCTCTTACTTGACAGAGTCATGGGCTTTAGCCTAGCATTGTGAGAATTTTTTTGGGTAAAATGATTTATGTACCGGCTATTATTTGAAGAAACTGTACAAGTACCTATATGGATAGATTCCATTCATTGATCCTATTTTTAAAGAGAGGATGAATACACAGAATGTCGCCATATAAGTATTTTGACAATTTTTGTACATGATTTTATGTATATATCATTTCTCAATGTTTTCTGAAGAATTATTAGTGAATAGGAAGTGGATCTGCAGGTGCAGGGGGTGCAATAACTGCTTAGCCTTTATTTCCTTAAATACTAAAGATACTCAAGTTTGAGCTCCTGTGATGTTATTGCAGCATAATTCTTACTGTTCTTAGACTCTTGCGATGTTTTCGAAGATATAAGTAGGACATTGCAAATAATTTTGCTTCGGAAATCAGGTTTCTATTCTCTCATTTGGGTAGAAATTGGTAAATCATGCCCTTACTTGACAGACTTATAGGCTCTAACCAAACAAGTGAAAATTTTAAAGTTCATAATTGTTTTCAAGCATGTCATTTGTGAATAAATTGTATGCCCAGCAGGGACAAAGTTACAGCTTAGTATGTATACTCAGTGAAGAGACTTGAATCTTATTTCTGTACTGTTACTTGATTTGCAGAGCAAAAGAAGCAAAAAGTTTCTGAAGTAAATGTTGGATTAGATGAAGCAGAGTCTTTGGTATGGTAACAAATCATCCTTGTTTCAAAGATGTTTGTGTTTCGAAATCTTAGGATTTGATACTAATACTTGTTCCTGGCTTAGATCCGGAAGATGGACCTTGAGGCAAGAAGTTTGCAGCCAAACGTGAAGGCTGTGCTTCTTGTTAAGTTGCGGGAATACAAATCTGATTTGAACAACTTGAAGTCCGAAGTGAAACGAATTACATCGACAAATATGAACGTGGATGCTCGGGATGCATTATTAGAATCAGGCATGGCAGATGCACTAACGGTATGTTAGAACTGGAATAGTAGTTGTGGCTCTTTAACTTTCTTCTGATATGAAGATTTGTTTGTTTATTGTATTTTTAATTTTTAAGAAATTATTTCATGACCCATTCTTTTCTGTGGTTAATTGAGATGTTACTTTGAACTTTGAACCATCTTGCATATCCGCCATTTTAACATTGAACAATCTGCGTGTTGGGATTCTCCAAATTTCTCTATTTGATAACATATTATGGTCTTTCACATATCCTATTTCTTTCTCACATGACATTCGTATCTGATTTTAGGACTTTGTTGATATGTATATTTGTGTATGATTATATGAATTTGATAGGCATCTGCTGATCAGAGGTCAAGATTGATGATGTCTACTGAAAGATTAGGCAAGTCTAGTGACCGAATTAGAGAAGGTAGAAGGACTATGTTGGAAACGGAGGAGCTTGGTGTTTCAATTCTTCAAGATTTGCACCAGCAGCGCCAGTCTCTGTTACATGCCAATAACACGGTATCTGTCAACGTGTTTCTGCATTATATTTGACTTACTTAAAGTTACAGGTGTTCTTTTCGTAACAATCATTATGTTGCGTTTGAATTTAGTGACAAGAGGTTAATAGCTAAAACAATCTTATTCATACACGTGCACAGGAGATAGACTTAACTGAAATGATTCAAAAAGATTGATGAGATTTAAGTTTATACAACAAAGGATACCAAAACATAGTTGTTTGGGGTGATTTTAATTCCATGCTGCTTAAGTTTCGGTAGCATAAGTACATTAAATGCCGACTAAATGTTTCCTTGTAAACTTAGGGTTCCTCAAAGCAGCTTCAAAATTTATTTGGTCAACCATTTATTACTTTATACGACTCTTCATTTCTGGAAGTAAATTCACTGTTTTGTTTCTTTCTAATACCCGAGTTACTCTCCAAATTTGGCCTGAACTATTATGTACAGTGTAATGGCATACTTTGACATTTTGTTTTCATCTGACGTTCCGTTTCTTTTTGTAGCTTCACGGAGTGGATGACAACATTGGAAGGAGCAAGAAGATTTTAACTAACATGTCGAGGAGGTTGAGCAGGAACAAGTGGATTATTGGCTCCATCATTGCAGTCCTTGTTCTTGCTATCATCGTCATCTTGTACTTCAAACTTGTGAAATAGTCGAGATATTCTTATTGTGCCGTTTGCAAGTGCTTTGAAGAAACAACACAACTTTAATTTTCTCTCTTTCATTTTTTGTGTTCTTACCCCTGCAAGTTTGCATGCTGCCCTATATTTAGCTGGGCTGTTATTCTATTGTTTGTATTGCAATCAGTATATTTGGAAATTTGTAATGAGAAACAAAGATGGTATGATTGGGTGTGAAATTGACAAAAGCCATTGGAATTGGTCCGTCTAAAGCTTAATCTTATTATTAATTCTGTCTCCTCTCTTCTCAATTAAAATAGGAGGAGCAAGAAAAGCAATGCCACAACACTAAATGAAAATGTGAACACTTCAACGTAATTCCCTGTTCCAAGAAGCTAATATTACATATTTGTCTGGAGGTGTTCCCGTACTTTTCATAATTTTTATTTTTTATTTTTTATATTTTTATTTTGGAAGTTCTACGTGTCCGAGGAAGGGTATGAAACAGATCCCAGAATAAGTATGGGTTATTATTACTGGCTGTAAGCCTCCCTCTTTGCTGTTGTCCTTCGGAGGGGGCGAAAGATTAGCCATATAGCTTAGCTCTAAATGTGCAAGTTTTAGGGAGCCAAAGAACAAAGGAAAAGCCGCAAAGAGAAGAAATAGTGCATATATCAATTATTGAAAGTGTAATTTTGGACAATATTTTGCTTCTGGGGTGGGGGAAAAACCAAATCTTAATGAATAGTAGTAAAATATAAAGAGTAAGTCACAAAAAAGAGCAACTGGGGATGTAGCTCAAATGGTAGAGCGCTCGCTTTGCATGCGAGAGGCACGGGGTTCGATCCCCCGCATCTCCATTTTTTTTTTTCTCTATATAATTTTGGCAATGTTGTGGGAAGACAGCAAAACATAAACACAAATTATTCATTCATTTATTTCGCTTGGAAAACAGAAACCATTTCATCAAGAACTTATAAGCGACTTATAAACAACGTAGTCCGTCAGATGCATCAAAAGTGTTGAACCACTGCTCCAACACAATCTTTACAAAACTAATAGTGGCAATGAGCTCAAGCAATGGCCTTTAGTTTCTCCTTCTTGAACTCACTATAATCAGCTAGCAAACTCCCGTTAACTCTATGCTTCATGTTCATCACCAACCTCTTCAGAACCTATTAATCAACGGAATATAAAAATGAAAAAGCTCATTAGAATTGACTTTATACTCGAGGGTCCATGAGTTATCGTAAACTCATTACATAAAGTTACACTTAAAATGATAGCTAATAGAGTAGTTATTAAAGAACAATAGACGTACTAGTTTATAATGATAGATATACCAGTCGATATCATGAATGGTATGTCAGTATAGTCTTACTGATCAAGAGTTAGTAGCAGTGCGATACGAAATCTAGGAGAGTTGATATATAAAGGATGCTCAACTAACCGAATCTGCAACATCTTGGCGAATATTATCAGGGACCAAAGCAAGGACAGGTGGAAGAACAAAGCTTATGCTCATTTGTAATCGACCTTTGAGCCTCGTTCGTGGATCCCGTCGATCAGGGTATAAGGCCCCTTTAACACCAAGTGTAAATTCAGATGGTTTCAAAATCTCATCTAGACCTTGTAGTTCCCACCTTATCTGCACAAAAACAACTCACATTGTGTATAACTGAAGAATAAGAATGAACGAGGAAATAAACTTGGCTTGAGAATAAATCGTTGTTTTGGGTGGGGAAAACTCACAATGTCAAGTTCGACAACCTTCGTGATATCTTGAGGAACACCGGGTGGATAATCAATTCCCCCTGATTTATATCTCAGCCTCATATCTACGACTGGCCAAACAGTAAGCAAGAAGAACTCTATGGGTAACATCTGTATTCTCCACTCATCCTGCAGTCCAAAAATCAAAGTTTAGGGAAAAAGTAGTTCCAGAAAACTGAGAATAGCTTAAAAGAAAAGCTGATACACAGAAGAGAATATGAAGTCTTGATAGAGTGGGGGGTTGTTTATACAAAACTATGGGAATTGACATGCATTTCTTATCGGATCTATTGGCTTCACTATAGAAGCAAGAAAGAGATATACAGCAAGCCAAAGAGGAATACACACCAAAACGTCTCAAAACATGTGCTCAAATACAATGAGTAAAAGTCAAAAACTTGAGCTATCTTACAAGCCATAAACGAAGGAAACAGATGCATTCTGAAAGGAATCAGGAGAAACCATCCAAGTGACCAATATTAGATTCACTTCAGTAAAAATACGGATAAGAAATGCAACTCCAAGATTTTAATCAGCTTTGAACTCCCAAAGAAACCATTTCCAAAGTAAAAGTCCCCTAGAAATGGCAAATCATCATTTGAAATTACCGAGGGACAACTCAACTCAAAACTACGCCTTCTTTCTTCAAATTAGTTTTAGTAGGGATAATGAGAGTAAATCAAATCTCATAAGACCATGGTTATCACTACATAAACCTGAAGTGCATCCGACAATTATCTAATCTCACCGCCTTCATTACCACGTTTGCTTATAGACATTATACCTTAAAATCTAAATCTATCCAGACAATATTGAGAGGAAAAAAAAAACAGCGGATAAAAGTAGGACTTCTTGTCGGTGCAGAACCTCATTTAATCTATGGCTTCTTCTTTTGTCGGGGAAAATCGCTTTGAAGACTCTTGGTTTATCCTCCAAATACTGATCAAAAGAAGCCTGCACAAACAGCACAAAGAAATGACACAAGTCCACAAAGCATGATTTTCTGTGTTTCTCGGAAAATGCTACAGTGCACTTCTCAACAGGGAAATATACCATTCACCAATTTATCTATTTAGAAAATAATTTTTTCCCACCAAATCCTTAAAACCTTGGTTGAGATTTGGGAAAATATTTTTTTCTACTTAATTCTAACCGAAATAATTATTATTATCATAATTTTCCACAAATTATATAGAAAAACTGGATTGGACAATATCTAAAATGTGGATTTTATAGCCCAAGAAATTAATTTCTAGAAACTAGGATGTATAAATTAAATGAGAACAACCGATGTGAACACTCTTATAAGGCGTATGCGTTAAAACCTGTTAAGTAAAATGCTACCATCTCACTCGTTGTTAGAAAGAACACATTATATAATTCATTAATTCAACAAAATCCCATACAGCTTTCGTTAAAGTATATCCTACATCAAGAATTAATTGAGTCAACATACATAAACTGTATAATAGCTACTCTCCTGCCTATGAAACTCAAATGCAAACACCAAGCGCGCGCACACTGATGATACATATAGTGTGTGTGTGAGAGAGAGAGAGAGAGAGAGTAATTACCCCCGGAGACTCATAGAGGGGGATGTCTGTGGAAATAGTTGAGGAGTAAGTAGCCGCTTTCCCCATCTGATTTCTTATTACTACTACTGTTTTCATCCTTCTACCGCCGCTCCCACCGCCGCTACTGCTAAATTGCGCCGCTCCGGTGCGCATTTTGCATAGGGGAACAATCGAACTCATCACCAACTCAATCATCTCTCTCTCTCTCTATAGTTGTTACTGAGGCATTATGTATAACTGTAAGTAAAGAGAGAGATACAGAGAGAGAGAGAGAGAGAGAGAGATGTGTCTGTCGAGCGAAGGAGAAAGGGGAAAGTGCTTTCGAGGGAGATTTGGCGGACTATCCACATCCCGCTTGGCATGTACGACGTGGCGGTCAATTATTGGCTGCAATTGTAACAAACTTCTTAAGTGAGATTAACTGTAAATCTAGCTGCGGTTAGGCTTAGGTTGGGATTGATTTTTTATTTTTTTTTTTGTGCGTTTCTTTAGAAATTATAGGATGAGCTATTTGATAACTTTCAATTATTTGTTTTTAATATCTTTTTTTAGGGTATTTTTGGAAGTTTCCTCAAGATTGAAATTATTTTTATTTTTTTAATTAATTATCATAATAATCTCAATTATATTTATTACATTTCACGTCTATATATACTTGTCCTTTTGTTATAAAAAATATCATTTTACTAAACACTACACTATTTATCAAATGATCTCTTAAAATTTATCTACCAAACACTGAGATTATACTCGTTTATAGAATCAACTATAAAAAACAGCTTTAATAAACGAATTTTGAAAAGTATCAATATTCTCAAACTAAGCCTTAGTTTGATTGTAAGTATTTTTGTTACTTTTTATAACTAGTGGTTCAAATTTGTTTCCAAAACTAATTGCAATTGGATCATAAGAATTAGTAGTTGGAGAAGCATAGGATTGTTTACCGAAATGGAATGGAGTGATTATCCTTATTATAAAAGATAACGATGTACATAAATTGGGAATAAAAACCAAATCAATTTTTAAAAATAATGCTCAAATTGCATCCAAAAGCATTCTTAAAAAAAGCATAAACAAGCATAGAAAATAAACTACTGTTTTTGTTAACCAAACACCGCCCTAGCTTACTTGTGATTGAGGAGGAAAAAAATAGAAGCATTTCGCTTTACTAATCTCTACCTTAAGTGTGGCAAATTAGGAAACAGATCGCTAGCGACTCTTTCGCCGTAGCATATGGATGCCATGTGTTCATGTGGAGACCGTCTTGGTAATCGCTAACAACGCCCATTCAATTCTGATAGATAACGAATATGTACACAACCGATGCTCGTTTATCCGGTGTTTAGGGGATGAAGTTTCATTTTCTATATATATATATATATATTTTTAAATAATTCCACCTCAAGTGATCCGCTTGTGAAATTTGGATTTAGAATGCAAATGCTATCAATTACACACATTCCAACCATCTATTCAAAGGTAATCCGCTTATGAAATTGATTATGAGATGCATTAAAACAATGCTTAATGCAAAGAATAAATGGTTATTTGTATCACCAATGCATCTAAGCCGTTTATTTTGATAGAATAAATGGTATTTGATCAAAATGAACAACTCATATCTACCGTCCCACTTTGAAATTATCTTCAAAAAGTAATTCCAAGAAAATTATTTTACAGAGATTCAATGGCCAATATAATCTAATTTTCGAACCAAGAACTATTCTTTTGGGTAATTATGCTGACACGTGGCGGACAGAAAAAGTCAAACAGGCACGAGAAGTCAGCTCCCGCGATTTTCACGATCACCATTAGTTTAAGAAATGCTGTGTAACACAGATCTTATATAACAAAGCAAAAAGAAATAGTGAAAATTAAAAACAAAAAAAACAAAACGATGTCGTATTATCCCAAAGGACACCATAACAACCACGATGACGTTACCGACTTCGACGAGTATGACTCCACCCCCTACGGCGGCGGTTACGACATCACCCTCGCCTTCGGCCGCCCCCTCCCGCCTTCGGACGACATTTGCTACCCCCAAAACTCCTCCTCGGCCGATGACAATTTCGACTTCGGCCGTCCCCAGTACACGTCACAAGCCGAGCCCTCGGCCTATGCTGGGGACGCACTAGAAAATGAGTACAAGAGCTACACGCGCCCCACGCGCCGCCCCGCCCCTCATCACGCACCACCGCCCACATATGGTGGGACCGGATACGGGTCCGGGTCTGAACACGGGTCTGGGTATGGGAGGAATGATGAGTATGGGAAATCCGGGTCAGAGTATGGTGGGTCTGGGTTTGGATCCGGGTCTGAATACGGGCCTGGGTATGGAAGGAA
>MKEJ01038806.1:0-12154 GCA_001753735.1 Embelia ribes
ATAGAAATTCAAGTTAGGGTTATAAACACCACCAATACCAATTTCAGGAGAGGTTGAACATAGATCAACTATGATAATCAGATGCATGCAAACATCAAGCCATCCTCACAATGTCATTTGCCAAAATACTAAACTATTATAACCATCAAAATATTTGACCGAGTAATCAATAACTGGTATCCTTACAAAGCTTTGCAAGCTAATCAATTACTAGTATCTTCACGAAGATCTGCAAACTCCCTTATCTATTCATCCACATCAACAATTTGGTCAATGCCGTGTACTCCAAGTGCGTTCGGCATGTCCCTCGAGTGTCCAACATTTAAAGTAATAAATGGAATTTAAGATACGCCACGTGGCGTGTCTAATAGAAGTCAGGGAGCGTCTGACAATTGTCGGTGTCCCTAGTGATTCCGACACGGGTGCGACACTCGATTTGGAGTGTCCGTACTTTCTAGACTTAACCGAAGGAAATTAGAAACACATATAATCCTTCACTGGTATACTTTGATATAAAGTTGGAATTATGAAAAAAAAAAAAAATTTGACTAAGAGAGAATTTGAAAAAATGAAAGGAGAACCATGATTATTCTCCACATGGATGAAGGAGTGCAAGATAAGCGCTACCACAAAGCAATAGATCTAGCCAGTATTCAAACTTTACTCTTTTTTTAAAAAGGTAACCTTTCTCCTTGTTTGCTTTTCCCTGAAAATATGAACAAGAGCCATCTTAGCTCCTACCAAATATGGATGAAGAACCACATTTAAAATTCAAATTGCTTTCCTTGTCAGATTATTTACTTTGGATTCATGAGTCAACCATTTCCTTCTCTGAATCATTGAAAACAACCCTCTTTTCTATCCTACCTTGCCTGCCATGCAAAGAGGTAGCATTTCAGATTCTTCCAAATTCCAAGTAAGAACAAATGGTGAAGAGTCTTAGACGATCCTTTTTCTTGTCTATTCACTCATCAAGGGTCAGGTTAAGGGTTAGTGAAGCCAATGGAATTAAGTCCTTTTCTACTTAAGTGGGAATGATAGCGTAGATAGACTGAGTCCCATTATTGGCATGGAGGCAGGCCTAATCCTATGTATAATTGTTCTGATGAATGATGAACATTCTCTGCAATGCAAGAATCAAATTATTTGTGATGGTGAAACAAATAATTCATCAATATATGTTTCTGGAACAGTTAATGTGTAGGGGTTTTCTCTCTTAAGGGGCAAGTTGAGATAAGTATTCCATCCAAAACTAGCGAATGTTTTGGGGCATCACTTGGTGTGCTCCCTTCTCTCTTGTGCTGTATTCTCGAGACCCACTACATCATCCGAAGTGGGGGCAAGAGGAGCTAGTGAATTGGTAAAGGAGCCCAAAAATCCCAAGATTCGAAGTCAAAATTTTCCAATTCGGAACGTGGGGGAAGATAGCACGAGGCAAAGCGAACTGTATTATCAACTCTCCTTCTCTCTCTAATCATCCTCTGATCTGCTCCGTCAGAAGCATACGATCTATATGCCCTTCATAAGGGTCACCTGAACCGCTTTGCAGTACTAAGTATAGTTTTGGACTGGGAGTGATTAAATCAAATTAGTGTAGGAAGCAACATGGAAAAACTAAAAATCAGAAACCCTTCACGTTTTTTTGGTATTCAGACATCCGGGCCAATTTACACGCACCTCGACTAACTACACATTTGGACATTCATTTAATGTTCCAAAGAGTAAATAACTCGTCTCTGTTATCTTTATTAGGTGCTTACATAATCATCAGAAACTTAAGAAGATACAACGTATGGTTCTCTGCATATTATGTAGGAAGAAACTTGGGAAGTGGATACTCCTAGACAAGTACCTCAACCATTGCCAACTTTCCAGAGGCTCAACATTTTTTTTTTCAAAAAAAAAAAAAAAAAAGTTTATACTCACGCTATTAAGTCAATTTTTCACTCTTAAATGCAGGCAGACCAACAAATAGCTGACCAGGGAAAAGATTTTTGTCTTTGGGTTGAGGAAACAAAAATTGGCTCCATCAACAACAAAGGATACATTGGGCGTAAAGATTAATGACAAATACATAATTAGTGAGATAAGTATACTGGTTATAAAGGATCTGTCCTTACCAACGTTTAGCATTGTGCCATAATGCTTGAATACCCTATATACTTCTCGAACAACTAATTCCATCCTCTGGCAAAATCCACACCAGCTGTTGCTAAAGAGAACCATGACATCCTTCTTCCAAGTTGCATTATCAGATTGATTAAAACCAATCACTAACTCAGTAAATACATTGGAGGCAAGTTGAGGAATAGAGTCTGTAACATGGAAGTCCAAATTAACGAATGGAGGAGATGGAGCCTGCACAGGAGCTTTTACCCCAGATTCGGATTTCTGATATGGAATGAGACTTCCATCGGCAAACCCATTTACAAAATCAGAGAGGGAAGAGAAGTTGAAATCTGTCTCCTCATTTAATATGTAATGTTTCTGTTGAGTAGGATCAACAATTACAACCGACGGGATCTTCAAATCTCCTGTTAAAGCTCTAAGCAACTGATATCCACCGTCAGAAAAGAAGAAGGACCCGTTAAGATCTTTAGAGGGAAGCTTCTCAACCAAATCTACCTCCTCTTTTGTGCTATCAAAACCTCGACTACCATGCAAGTCAACAGGCTCCCCAGATGGCGGCGTACTTATTTCAAAAGTTGTATAATCAGAAGATTTATCAGGATAATTGGTCTTCTGTTCATCATTTTCAAGAGAACTGTCTCCTATATTTGGTATCTCATCCTTGTGCAAATCAACATTAGCTTCAGGAAGGACTTTTTCTTCAGGTTGATTGGACTCGAGAGCTTCTTTTGTCTGTGAGGATAAAGCTTCTTGCACCTTGATGTCAAAATCCTCAGACAGAAGTTGGAATCCAGCCTGTTTTGCAAGGGAGCTCAACTTCACTTCTTTCTCACCTCGAAGCACATATGCCAAAATCTCATGTAAAGAATTTCCTTGTAAGCCAGAAGCAAGTTTGTCTAATGTAACGTGCTTTCCCTCATTTATAACCCTGATAGATACTTTATCCTTGGATACAAACTTCCAGGATGCTGAGGATGGCATCTTGTTTTGGTTAATAGAAAAGGTTTTCACATGTGGATGAGTCTCATAACTTAACCGTGAGCCCACACCATTGTATTCATGATATTGAAAAGCTAAACTCCTGAAAGCATCTAAAGTTTCCTTACTTTTTCTTCTAGCTACTAACGAATCACTTGATCGGTCAATGAAAAGAAGTATTGAAGGCTTATTCGCAGGTAAAGTAGGATCAGTATCATGGCCTCCATCTCCCAGCTAGATGATATTATACAAAAGGAAAAAAATTTCCGCGAATCAATATTAGGAAAACATGAAAGTGAAAATACGAAGATGGCAAAACATTTTCGACTGCCTGTGCTGCAGGGGACCACATCAGCCCCTATAGGTAATTTCAGCATATGAGGCAAATAAGGGGTTTGTTTAATGCATTCTTTGGCCTCTTATGGTCTCGTTTAAAGTGACAGTTAAATTAACAAAAATCATATAATCGAAAACTTTGAGGCAAATACATATATGTAAGCATATGTATATAGTTACAAATCGATCTTTCAACAAAAGGTCTTGTATGCAAAGTTAAAAGTACAAGCATCAAAGCCTTAATAAATGCATTTACCAAGTCTCGTCTTAGAGAAGTTCAATAGAATTAGACTGGCACGCTTTTATCATTTGTCCAATCACTTTTGCATCCATACAAATGCAATTCGCTGCATGGATACAGCACAGTTTCATGTAATTCAACCGAGGTGCATGGAAAAGAGATTATTACCTCTGTGACAAGTGGATTTTGCATCTGAACAGCACTTTTGAGATCATCTCTTTCTCTAAGAATTAATGAACAAGTGAGACACCCAGAAAAATGAACCGTCATCAACCATGAATCAGAATCTACATTCACTGACGATAACCATGAACTAGCATCCTCATGTTCTAAAGTTGAAAGCAATGACTTATCAGTCAACAGACCGAACCGTAGCCTTTCAGGAGGCAAGAAGAACTCTCTCGCAACTGTCACAAACTTTGTCAAGAACGCGTCAAACTGCTGAAACTTTTCAAGGCTACAGGAAACCCCATGAATAAAGCTCTTATTTGCATCACTCTGACCAAACGTGCTCAACTCCTCAAGCCAAGGGATTCCATTAAACCCATTTTGAGCATGACAAGTCATCCTTTCATTTTCAAATGTCTGTATTCAAGAAAAATATCAGGAAACCTTTCAAAAATTATGTACAACTAAAAGAGCTTCAACAATCACAAGCTATAACCTAGTTATCCACCTGGTCTTTCCTCCACTGGGTGGCAAACGATCCATTACTCTCTGCAAAAGATACAGGTCAAAATCCTTACAGATAAGCTGCTAACATAATCATTGCTATGAAATTATTTAAGCATTAATAGGAAACTAGCTTATTGTTTAACTTATAGTGTTCAAAGCCCTAACTCAAATATTTCTACAGGTTAGGGTCATGAACACCTCCATTGCCACCTAGGGGTGACGGTTCATATCCTGGAAAGAGTCTATCTAGAAACAGGGGTAAGCCCCTCCCCACACCCTGCAATGTGAAACCTTGTGCACCGAGTGATCCATATATATATTTATATAACAAGCCTACCCTATATATGGTGGGTCTGCGACCCCTACCACTCTGACTCGTTCAACCTTTGTTTTAAATAAGATCCAATTTTCAAGAAATCAGCAGGATTTTAAAGATTGAGAGATTACGGAACAAGAAAGGTCCACAAGAATACTATCTGAATGGTCAAGTGATGATTTTTTAATCAACTTTTTCTTTTCAAGAGGGGGTGGCAAAGCAACACCATTTGAAAGTTGCCTTCATATTTCTGAAAATACTCAAAATGAATGGGGGTACCAAAATCATTTGTGGTCCCATTCTTTCTGCCACTGGTCAATAATTGCTGAGTCCATCCGCAAAATTCAAGAAGAAGTACAGCCTTGTCAGTTGATTGAAGAAACGTTTTCAAGTCCCACTGTGTATTTAAAGGTTGAATAGGAAGCTGTTCAGAAGGATGTGATATAAGATACTGAAGGGAAGACAGAATATTTTGTGATCGCAGTCTCCCTTGATACTTGTAAGGCAAAGAGTTGTGATAGAATATAATTGTTATTCCGTCTGTAGCACCAATAGCATCGGCAAGCATCCTCTCTCTGTCCTTATACAAAATCATCAGCTTAGGGCTGCCATACTCTTCTTTCTCACCGGCAATGCGTTCAGCTAAATCCTTCATAAGGGATTGAGACTCGCCCAACCCTGAACATCAAATCCCAAGCAAATCATCAAATACTTGAAAAAGGTACAAAGTTCAGAAATAGAAACAAATTGAGTTTATCATCCCGTGATGGCATAGTAATAAGAGCAGATGCTGCAAGCTTATGAATTAAATAACCGATCATGCCTAACAAGGATATGGCTCTGCCATGATGGAATGAACAGAAAAAAACTAACTAAACCCGGCAGGTAAAAAGACCAGATGAAGGAACAGAAAATCTACAGCTAGAATGAACTCTATTTCTATTGTGAGTGCGCTCTTTCCTTGAGTAAAGCATAATAAATTGAAAAAAAAAGTGTGTAGAATGGAAACTTCCAGTAAGTTATACAAAAATCTAATCTAATTTTAAATAATTAAAGTAGGGTTTCCATGCCCAGATTGCGAAATTTGAGATTCCATTTTCTGACATGTGTAAGCATTAAATACTTCCCTTCTTAATTGAAAAATAGCATCAACTTTTCATTATACCACTTACATGTACTATCAACTGCATGATCACCCACACTAGACACAATGAGATTAAAATATGTGGATGATGGATGTTTAAAAAACCAAAGTCGTTAAACCATAACTTAGATAGTAGAACATTTAAAATATTTAACAGAATTCGGGAATCCAGTTTGAGTTAGTCCCAACGAGAATCCAAAATGAAAGCAAGACAAACACAAGAAAGCCACCAGAGCATGACTCCCTGTAAAGGGCTACATATGAAGTAATCGCCATGAATAGAAGAAATTATAGTAAATTTCCCAGTTTTTTGTCTTACCATTTTCCTTCAGTCAATTTTTGTTCACCTAAAAATTTAGTTTTAATGGTACAGTAGTTTTCAAACTCGTGCCAAGTGTTGCAACTTAGCATTATCACATCCATTTATGAACAATGTCATATCAGAGGAAACAGAGAAGAACAAAGCTAATCCTATCGAACAACCTAATGATAATAAAAACCCATTTTTACCCACACCAGTGCTCCTAAATGAGCCCCTATCCTAAATTTTAGAAATTAAATTTTACGGAAGACCATTGTAATTAATACAATTCAATCTCCTAAAACTAGAGTGTCTGCTTCATTGATCCTCTAGAATTCGGGAACTGTTGTTCATCTCCAATTATAGTTTTTCTATTTATTTTGAGGTCATAGATAAAGTAACAGAAAAACACAATTGCAGCCATGCCCTAAATGTTGTATCCACTGCTGGGACGAAGCCAGGAATCAAAACTGGGGGTGGCTGAACAATATATAAATTATTATTGGGAGCTAAAAATTATTATGACGGAGGCTAAAGTTACACATAAAAATCTTTTACACTAGAATATAGGACTTCAGTGGGATTTTAAAAATTACCAGAAACTGTAGCCCCAAGCAAAACTTTGGCTCCGTTCCTAATCCACTGCATTTTTTTATTTAACTACATTGTTTCGTCAAAATAGGAGTTGGCATGTCGTTTAGACATTTTATTATCATAATTATTTCATGTTCAGCCACTCTTGAAATTGATAACGGTGGTGTATGAAACCTTAACTCAAATATTTACCATAGGTTACGGTCATGTGTGGCTCATTTGCGACCAAAGAGTCACGGGTTCAAACCTAAAAATGGCGTCTCTCAAAGCAGGAGTAAGGTTACATGCATAACAACCTTCCCATACCCTATAATGCAAGAGCCTTGTGCACAGGATTGTCCGTATATATTGTTTCATCAAAGAAAATTGGTAGATAAGAGATACATAGAGTCATTTGAATAACATAGTCGCTCCATGTTCAGTCTCTCCTAAAATTTATATTAATGGTAAAATTTATATTAGTGGTGTTTAAAGTCCTAACTTGAATATTTCTTTAGGTTTGGGTCATGCACGCCTCCATTACGATCTGCGGGTCACACATTCATCCAGACTTGCTATAAGCATGGATAAGGCTATGTAAATTAGACCTTACAATACAGTAGCCTTGTACTCTGAGTTGTCCACTGTCAGTCTTCCATATATATATATCAAATATATTTATATATATATAATATAAATATAAATTAGCTTGTTGTTTACATGATTTCAGAACACACTGTTAGTTTTCCCACATGTATATCAAATATATCTATCTATACATATAAAAATATAAGCTGGCTTGTTGTTCACATGATTTCTGAACATCATAATTGCTTTGTACAATGGTGGTGGTTAAAACCCTAACTTGAATTTGCTCTAGGTAACCGCCTCCATTGCCCTCAAAGCAGGCACTCGAAACATAGGTAAGGCCATCTACATCAAAATGCATGAACCTTGTGCACTGAGTTGTTTATACATAAATATTGTTTCATCAAAGAAAAGAAAATAGGTAGTTAATAAGATATACATATACACATATACATATAGAGAGAGGGGGGTAGGGTTGTTTGGGAGGACATACAGGGGAGAGTGACCATAAGGAGGAGGTTGGGGTGCATTTGAATTTCCGATGAGAAGTTGTTTCTGCTCACAATCTCCCACCGCGGATAATCTACGGCGGCGACCGGTGACGGTGACGGTGACGGTAACGATGAGAGTTGGTGGTGTTGTTATGTATTAGGTATTTATGTATAGGTTTGTTTGTGTTTAGTGATGTAATGGAATGATTTTCAGTTGTGTAATGAATTATGTTTAATCTCAATGTGTTGTATTGAGATGGTTTTCAATTGTTCAATGAATTAACCTTAATGCGTTGTAATGGAATAGTGACAATTAGACAAATCATTGCCAAAACATTGGACAAACCATTCTCAAATTTTCACATCCATTGAACAAAAGATTCTCATATTGTCATTCACATTGCACATTTCAAATTGTATTCAATAAGCATGTTATTTTTACTCGGAAAATGCCCTAACCGTCTGTTATATTTCAGTGAGTTGGAAACTAGCGGAAAAGAAATTTGTGAAGGCTTTATCCATCTTTGTAAGTTCAGTTGCTACAAGATGGAGGAGCAATGAAAGGTTTAGTATGAAGGATAACGTACTGAAAGTGCATAGTTCATGAAGGTAGCTCATGGCCACAACGGCTTATTTGGATTTGTATACATTATGTAAGAAATATGCATATAGTTATAATTTTAACAGTTGTGAGAAGTTAGATTGTAACAAGTAGTGTAATTTTATCGTGACTCTAGTCATGTAAAATAGTAAGGTAAATAAAGTTTCAAATTTAGCTACTTATGCCTTTCTATGTTATGGTAACGAGTTGCATATAGATTATATATTATATCACATGGGATCCGAGGGCATGACATTTTACTCTTGTAAAAAATTTTCCCTTTTGGCAAGGCAAGTGGAGGAGGCCTGACAATACCAGTATGCAGAGATGCAGATGTCTGATGTATAGCCAGTGATTGTGAAGTAGGATTATGAGTTGCTTCTCATTCATCTTTATCTTGTGTCAAGTCAACATGATATACTTTCTTAGGTCCTTTATAAGGAACATCCATAATTCTGCTACTTCTTCTCACCTGCAAGTTTTATAAGCCATTAATTAGAAAGTATTAGGAAACTATAGAAAAATTCAATACAAAATAATAACAAGAAAACAATTGAACCTTTTTTAGAAGAGGAGGAGGAGGGGAATTCTTCTTCACTGCTTTCTTATTCATTGCATTATTGTCTTCAACCTTACTTTGGCTCTCTAAATTCCACAAGTTATCTACAGTGGCAATCTCACTCCACAGTTCTTTATCATACAACTAGTCCTCTGCAAAAGCTTTATCCTTTGCAATCTTTCTCTCATTAACCAATCCATCATCAAACAAACCCTTTGTCATACCTTCGTCAAACAAAGCCTTTGTGACACCTTCATCAAACATGCCATTTGTTACACCTTTACCAAACATACTATTTTTTACACCCACATCAAACAATCCTTCATGTCCCAAATCATTTGCCAATGTTTCCTTTAAACTATGTTCATGAACCGCATCATGTTCCCTCAAACCCTATTCATCAGCCTTAGCATTTTTCCTCAAAGTTCATCAACCAAACCCTATTCACTTGTAACTACTCCACTTTTTCTCTTATTCTCTTATTCACAGTAGCATTCACATTCACTAGACCTGATTTTTTAGGTGCATCACACTACCTTTGATTATACCCTGTTGGATCACAGTTTCTATAGGTCATTTTCATACTTTTCCAATCAACTTTTCCCCTATTTTCTTACTTGTCATCAAGTGCCCTTCTTCTTACCTTCTTTGGCCTCCCAGGTCTAACAGTTACATCTGAAGGGAGTACAAATACTTTGTTTGTTTTTTGCCCGAACTCACTTCCTTGAAGTGGCATAAGGATATTAAACTATATCTTTATGTATGTTTTTCCAGTGTAGCAACTGTGGACATAGTCTTCTGGGGTTCTTCCTAGGTAATTAAGTGCATGCATGGTATGTATACAAGGAATACCACTCAACTCTTAACTCCTATATCAACAAGTCAGTTTTTCTATGTCCATTGCATACCAAGTACCAATCATAGCCTTAACTTCAAACTGTATGTCACCATTGTAATAAGGAATCCATTCACATGACTTGACTTTTAACTCTTCAATTTTCTTTTAAATCTTAGGCATAGAGTATGCTTACACCTTTGCATGACACTCTTCTTCTTGGCCACTAGTTATATAAAATATTGTCTAATAAGCTATAGCATTTGTAATATGGGTTAGAACTAGCATCTAGTATATAAGTATTGAAGCACTCACACATGTTATTCAATAAAATATTACACTTAAAGTTACTCCTAAAATGTGATATACTCAATACTCACTTGACTTTTCTACAAATCACTCATAAACTTATTTGTCTGAATATTTCATCTTTTCCAATGCAGACTTGTAATGGAGAATTGTGTAAGCCCTTACAACTTCCCATAAGACGTTCTTCGGTATCATTTCCTTGTACTTCTACTTCAAATTGTTGTATATATGTCTTATACAGAACTTGTACACAATGTCAGGTAGAATATCCTCAATTGCTTTGATTAGACCCTGCATAAATATATATGACAACAAAATGAATAATTGAATAAGAAAGAACATTACTAAATAAGCAATAAAATAAAATAATAGTTACCTTTTACTAGTCAGATATGAAAGTAAAAAAATATTTTTTTAAAAATTTATCACATTAATAAAATAAGTATACTTATATATTAGAAAAATATATTTTTTAATTAATTTTCTTTACATATTAATTTGTTGATAGTATATAAATGAATTTTAAAAACTTTGATGTGATCTATTTCTATTTTGTGAGAGAAATAAGTTTATATATTTCTTCTCATTTGATTTGTCACTGAGAAATTCAAGGAAAGGAAATGTGTCACATTAGTGTTTCTATGTTTATCAGTTTCTAGAAAATTTTTCAGAAAAGCTATAGCAGATTTCTCAATGGCAAAAATTTAATATTCACAATTTTTCTATTAAACAAATAAAATTTTTTTTCCCGTAAAAGCTATGAAAACTTAGTTAAGATTCAAGATTTTTTTATATTTTATTACATGTCATATAATTACTGTAACAATATTTTTTGACAAATTTTATAGAAAGACTATTGTGGGCATTGTATAAAATGTGAATTTCTAAAGAGAAAAATGAATTTCTGAAAAATGAAATGAGAAAAACTAGTGGGAATGCTCTAACTATCCTTCATGCTTCCATTTAAAGTATCTTTTATAACAAGAACATACTTAGCATTCACTCCAAGTCTCAAATGAAAAACCAAGAAAAGAAATCTCTCATAATAGTCTTTTTATTTGCATAAAGATTGCTGGAAATGGCGAGAAAGTTACTGTTCATTATTTCTCTATTAAAAAAATAATTTTTTACACAAAAGAAAATAAATATACTAGTATATTAAAAAAATATTTTTATAGAATTTATTTTTTTGTATATTAATTTTTTAATGTATAAAAATGAATTTTTATAAAATTTGGTGTGATATATTTCAATTTTGTATGATAAATGAGTTTTTAGAAAGTAAAATTTAAAAAATTAACTAGAAATGCCGGAATTAACGAGAAATGCCCTTATGAATGCTTTTTAGGATAGAGTTTCTCCTATTTGATTTCTCATTTAATAATTCAAAAAATGTGTCACATCAATTTTTTTATTTTTTCGTGTTTCTATTAAATTTTCCAGAAATACTACAATAGATTTATAAAATATAAAAATTTACTATTCATAATTTTTTTATTTAAAAAATAATATTTTTTCACCAAATCTTTAAAATCTTGGCTAAGATTAGAGAAAATATATATTTTTATATTTTATCATAATATATAATTATTCTAATAATTTTTGATAAATATAATAAAAAAATTGGTATGAACAATTTTTAAAATGCAACTTTGTAATGGTAGAAATGAATTACCAGAAGGTGTATTGTACAAATTAAATTAAAAAGACGGAATGTGAATTCTCTAATAAATATGGAGCCAAAGTGAAATAGTGCTACACTTGAAGGGCTCATATTGAAAATTTAAAAAGTCCAAAGCAGTCGAGATGGGGGAGAGAAACCAGAGAGAGAGAGAGAGGAGTCATGGTGAGCGTCCAGCTAGGAGTATCAGCAGCTCAATCCCTCAATTATACAAATAATAGCAATAATAAGTTTCAAATTCTTCATAATTCCAATAAATTCAATTTCCTTTCTCATTTGTCCTCCTCTGGTGTTCACTTTCTCTCTCATCGCCCCATTTCAGGTACCCTTTCTCTCTCTCTCTCTCTCTCTCTCTAGCTCTATCCTTTATTTTTATGCATATGATTTCAGTTATTT
>MKEJ01038814.1:0-13466 GCA_001753735.1 Embelia ribes
GAATAATAACAAAACAATAATTCACTGCTTAAAATACCAAGACGAAAATATTCATAGCATAAATTTTATTTCTCCTAATCCGCATCTCAAAACACCATAAAACCCTTTTCCAAGCATAGTCTTTTTTTTTCGAGACTATTAAAAATTATTAAAAATAACTTTTATCAAGAAGTAGCTATGTTGGTCACTCTCTTTCCATTTTCTATTTGTGAAAAAATTATGGAAATATCTCTTACGTAAGGAGAGTTAGATGTACGCGCGTATGGAAGAGTGGGATGAAGAGGAGGAAAAGTGAAAGGGACTGAGGCTTACATTTTCAAAAATTATTTTAACGTGGGGTATGATCTTAGTATTTATTAAATAATTTTTAAATTTTATTTTGATAACTTTGTGGTTTTTGGTGAAATTATGGTTTTATTTTAAAAAGGACAAAGATAGGCGCAATGATTCTGGTAACTATAATTAAAGCTATTTTTTTTAGATAATAACAAAAAAAATATAAGTAGCTTTCAAAAATATCTCTAAAACCAGAGGCGGAGCCACGCTTGTTTTAAATAAAAGTTTTTAACTGGTACAAATTTATTTCATGTTTCTTGTTTTCATTCTTTTATTGTCTTTTTGTTATACAAAATTCGCCAAAAATTCTTTAATTTCACTAATACTTACTTATGTGACCCAACTACTTGGAAATATAAAAATTTGGTATAATCTTATTTGTAAATTTTGCATTTTAGGCCATTTGAGTTAAAAAAATTTATTTTTTAAACTTTCAACTGAATTGTTTTTTCTTTAAAACGTTCATTACCCAAAATTAAAAGAAGTTCTTAATATAAAGATTTGCACATATTTTAAATCAATCTTTTATTTACAACTGCTATTTTTATTTGAACATATTTTATAAAAGAGTTGTGTCCTCCCTTTTATTAAAATTTTGACTCAGTCCTTATTTCAGATTGCTTTTAAAAATACTATCATATCATAAAAATAAAAATAAATTATCAGAAATAACTACTTTAAGTTTTTACCAAACATATGATACGATATCAAAAAAGAAATAAGTTGAAAGGGATAGAAGCAATCCAAAGGGGGCCCAAAAGGAGATTTGTACCGCAACGGAATACGGAAATTTAAAAAAAGAAGAAGCAAATATTGTATAAAATAAAAAATATGCAAAAAATTTTTTTACGTACTGTAATATATCTACTGACACATGAGAGAGAGAGCAGTGAAACATAATAAAAAGAAATCAGTGTTATGATAAAAAAATTATTTCCTCTTTTACATATTAGCAAATTCATAATAATATATAATAAAGTTTTATATACAAATATATATAAAATTTCTATTCAATAAAAAAACAAACCAAAAAGACTTCCGCCAACTTACTGACTCACCCGTGTCAGCTAGAGAGAGAAAGAGGAGAGAGGGAGTGGGACCCTTCCGCTAATCACGTTGGCTCTCTTTACGCTACTTTAAAAAACAAATATTTTTACTATTACTATTCTCATTCATAAATTATTAAATATATCATATTTTTTTTAAATATATCATATTTTTTTTAAATATCTTTAAATCATACTTATTTAATATTTTAATATAATAAAATAATAAAATTTTATTTTTGAATATAAAACGAGAGGAAATCTAATTTTTTATGTTAAAATATTAAATTATTATATTTTAAACATCCTTGTAAAAAATACCATATGTAATAATTTGTAAACGAATAAAATATTTTATTGCTTGTGCTTTATTCTCAAGTTAGTAATTCAACTCTCAAGCATATTTGTTTTGGTTTTAACTTGATTAAGCAGTAAATTTTAGATTGGATGTATACAATTTTTTTTATAAAAAAAATCTAAATCTTATTACTTAAAAGCTAAAACAATGGATCCTGATATCGACGGGTTGATATTAACTTATTCCATGCAAAAAACTAATGAAATGTACGAGTTATAATTTTAGTAGATAAGGTATTAGTTAAAACTTCAATATAGATATTATAGCAAAAGGATTGTAACAAATTTTTCTCAAAAAGTTAGGTAAGTGATATATAGGTTGTAGAGATTATTTTTTCCTCTTCATTTCCCTAACTATATCCTTTTCAGTGTGCTAAAAAATAGGGTACCAACGTGTATAGGACGACTATTCATTGGGACACCTTTTATATGTTGTGGTGTTACATTTGGCAATGGAGTTACCTGAGTTGAGAAGTATCTAAATTTATAATTAACAGCAATGAGATATAAATTTTTACCACAAAAATAAAATTTTGCATATAAATTTATAAAATTATCTTTAAGATTTTTTATTATAAAATTATATTTCTGTAATAAAAAATTTGTTTTCCACCGTTTGTACACCTCTTCCTAGCCCCACTAATGCACTAAGTGATCCCAACCTTTTAATATGTGGCGTTAAATAAATTTTGGTTATAGCTTTATCAATTTATTTTGCATAAAAGTTGGATTGATTATTCAACTTAAATTTTTTTTTTAATATAAATAAGCTGCAAATTTTAATCTAAATATATTTGACTTTTTTTTTTTTAGTTGACAATAAGCCGATGTATTTGATTACTGCAACCAAACAATTTTTTTTAATTATAATTCAATGAAAACTTTTAGAGTTTACAGGAGCTTTAACAAATTCACGTAAAATATCGTACTTCAAAGTCGTAATATTGACGTAAAAAAATGGAAGTAACTATTCTAAGAGAGCTATGCCATACAATTGCCAATAGCTTACATATCTCTATTTAGTAGATTAAAAAAAAAAATTACCCAACATGTGATGCCTAAACTGCTGGTTGATTGAGAAGATAAATAATAATAAAATATGTTATGTATGCTCTAGATGCGTAAGTATTTTTGTCATATTATTTTAGAGACAATTTTTTTGATTGAAAATTAATATTCCCAAAATTTGGGGGAATAATATACACTTCAAAGTTCAAATTGCCTACCCCATTAAATTTTATTGGTTGTAACGAAATTCAATAGTTGCACGACTCAGGTACTATTACTCATTTTATATTTAGACGGAAAGTTGAAAAAAAATAAATGGATAGTAATATATTCAATAGTTGGATGATTAACTCATGTTTTTAATTTGTGTAAACTATATAAATGCAAAATAAATGGATCCTGATAAATCGGTTTGAACACTTTACTTTGATTGATACCTTTTATTTATAAATGAGTTGTGCATGATATCGCACTTGCGTAAAAGAAATGTTGATAATAAAAAAATTTCATAATTTAGACTAAGCTAGATTACTATTTTGTCACTATTTATTGCCAACATATTCTTATAGGTAGGGGCGAAAAAATTATTATGGAATACAGTATTCTTGTAATTTTAAAAAAAATCACTAAATTTTTTAAGTTTTGAGATTAATTAATTTTTAAATGACTTTAGCCTCTCTCCAATAGTAATTTTTATGATATTCAACATGCCTACTTTTTATTATTGACTTCGACCCTAATTATAGCTTAATAATTTATTTTTCATTTTACCGTTGGTTCTATTTTAACAATGTTTGTTTTCAGTATTCTCCTTTAACATCAACTAAGGGTTGAACATAACACAAGTATATATGATCCAAGATATTGGAAAATTTTCCTCACCTTATTTTATGAATTTCATCTTTTATGAATATTTTTGTTTATATATTCCAAAAAGATTTACCATTTTTATATGAACAAAAATATAGGTGCGAATATTGAAGCAGGGGAGAGCAAAATTCGCATTCCTGAACACGAAATTTGGGTACTTGATTCGAATTATCCGAAATTTGGATTCGAGTTCAATTTTTTTTCCTTAAAAAATTCAGGTAATTTGGGTAATTCGGGTTTGGGTAATTATTCGAATTAACTGAATAACAAAATGATATTGTTTTATATTATATATACATATAAGAAACAACGTCGTTTTATATATGTAATTCGGGTTCGGTTTAGATAATTCAGGTCCTAATTTTAATTTAATTTGGGTTCGGTAACCCAAATACCTACCCAAGCGGTAACGAAGCATTTATGGCTAGAAAACATTTGTTTTATTCCAAATTCGGGTATGGCAGTGGACACGTGTAGACAGATAAATGGTTACGCTATTGCAACTCACGTGGATGCTGTAATGTTGGCCCATCCCACCAACCGAACCATCCACAGAGAGAGAGAGAGAGAGAGAGAGAGAGAGATGGAAGGGTTGGTTTAACCTGCATAACTTTACCCTGCAATACAACAATTAATGGATGAACAGAAACAGATGACCCCTGATGATCATTCCCTCCACCTCTCCAATTTGATTTCTCAGGTTTTGTTTTTTTCATTCTTAGAGAATTTTTATTTTTTTTTATTATTTTTGAATAGATTAATCGGACTAGTACAGATTAAAATTTATACCCACAGCACGTGACACAGAATCGGACACTCCCAGGCACGTGTTGTATACGTTACTTTGCGTGTCGGAAATTCCATTTAGTAATTAAATGTTGGACGGTCAGGTTACATGCCGGATACACTTGGTGGATACGGTTGTGAACAAATTATTGATATGGATGAATAAGAAAGGGAATTTGCAAAATTTGGCGAAGATATAGGGAATAGATTACCCTTGTTTAGTGAAATATTTTGGTGATTATAATAGTTGTTGAGTGTCATGGCGACCGCGATAGACATGTTTTTGCAACTTATGAAAAAGCAATGCTACGTATCTTTAGTTTCGTAGTTTTGGTCATCTTTTATAAACAACCGCTAATATGTAACTTATTTACATAAAAAAAATTATTATAAAAATAAAAAAAGGTGACTGAAAATCCCCTTCCGTGTCCGTGTTCGTAATTTTTCAAAATTTCCGAATCTGATCCGCAACATATTTGAATCCGCACCAGTGTCCGAGTTTGTGCTTCCTAGGTCACACTAACCGCATAATGTCACTAGTATGACCTTTCAAAAGATGCAGAAAAATGGGGCCTAAAAGTTTCTCGTAATTGATGAATTGAAAGAAAATGATTCATGTACCAAAAAATAATGTGTACACATATGTGATTAGATTTTCTGCTTTACAAAAACTAATCGTGCACCAAGTGGCAGACCCATGAATTCTGCGCCGAGGGACCGGGGTTTTTTGTTCTATATTGGGGCAATTTTTTCCTTTTTCTCATGGGACTGCGTAGTAGACCGGAATTGAAAATTTTGGATTAAATATATAAATTTTATAAAAATTTCGAGGATCGGGAGGTTGATCTTCATTCTTAGTGAACAGGTCGAACGTTGTTGAGGTGATAGCACAAGTAAGCAATAGCAATAGGTCTTCCAATTTTATTATTTTTTTCTTAAATAAAGCTTTTCAGTAGCATTCATTTCATTCATCTTTAAGGCAAAGCCTTGCTTAATCGTTCGTCGATCTTTTCTTCTTTGTTCGATCGGTTATATCCGATTTGTAGTTGGTAGCACCATGGAAAAAGGTTGATCCTTCTAAGCGTACTTATATTTGTCGCTTTCATAAGGCCATTATTGATCTTCGTCTAGTACAATTAGCATAGTTTCAACGGTTCGTTACCTATCTTCTCCACAGTTGTTTTCGTCAGGGTATTGCAGATACCTCCATCCTTTTTTTTTTTACCGTGCCCCATTTCAATCCACCAATACGAGCATTGGTATGAAAGAACCGCGTATATATACTTTTACTAATTTTTTATATTTATATTATCATTATATGTCAAATAGTTGGAAACTCTAAAAGGTGATGGCAAGTTTCAACAACTCGAATCCCCTGCTAATGCTAATGATGGTATCAATGAAGATGATGAGAGACGAGCAATAGTGAAAGAGCTCAGGGAGATTAAGAGACAGAATTTCATCACCCAATGCCTCGTCTCAGCATTGGTCGTGCTCACTCTGACGTGGCAGCTCTCCGAGGTGTCACTCATTCTGAAAGTAAAGGACGGAATTAGCCACCCGTTTAGGTCCTTTGCGACTATGCTGAAAGGGGTGCTAAAGGGGCCTAACTTGAATATCATCCAAAATGAGGATAAACAGAACTCTTCAGATCAACACGAAAACGAGGGGACTTTGGTACCTCCTATTAAGATCCCCGAGATGCCCCGTCTAGGTTTGGACAACAACGAGAAATGTTAAATATCGTTTTACTGATTAGTTGTTTGATTTTGTCTGTAATAGATTGGTCTAGTTTGTTGCATGGGTGGCATTGGAAAATCAATCATCTCCCTTGGTGATTGTATGAATGTTTATATTCTAAGATTGTTACAATTCAAAAGAACTAAATGATTGTATCCTTATCCATGGGATTTTGCAGCGGCCGTGACAAATACTGCCCACCATAATTTGTGAATAACTAATATTATGAGCAAGGTTTCAAATAAATGGTGGTCGCAGCTGTAATCGTAATGATTGTGGTATAATAGTTTCTAAATATAATAATTGTAGGGTAATCGTTGCGAAAATTAAAATCACAAACTTTTTTCATATTTGAAAAAGACAAAATTCGAAAAAAAAATTTGTGATGATTTGTAACGGCAGTAATGGGCCATAATGGACCAACACGACATCATATCGGCCGTTATGAAACAATATCGACTGATATAAATATAATTCCATCCTCAATTTACCGGTCTGTAATAGCGATAGCTAAAATGTTTAGTAACTGTAACAATGTAACGATAATGGCATAATTTTAAGACCATTATCACAAGTTGTAGACCCAACCAAACAAGATAAAAAATAAAAATAAAAAAAAATAAAAAAAAGAAGAAGAAGAAGAAGAATTTATGGCTACAAAACTGTTGATATACTGTCACAAATTCAAGTTCTACATACACATAAAAATGAGCTACAATGAGATGAGTACATTAATCAAAAAACTTATTCAAATCTACTTACATTACACCCAAATACACTGTTGTAACTATGTTGCAAAGACTATTATCTTTTGATTTTACCCAACTAACTCATTTACCAAGATACAAATACAGATTTTGCAAAAATGCTAAATTTCTGGGAACAAAGATGAGATCTGAAATTCCGATTTCCAGAGGATGGAAACATATCCGAGCGGAATCTCTAACCATTGTCGAGTATGTATGTATGTATGTATGTACACTTCGCCATCGAAACAAATGATTACCCTGCAATCAAGAACAGGATATAACCAAATATTTAGTTTTTAGAAAAATAAAGAATAAGTATAACATAATAGAGAAAAGGAAAAATTTTCAGATTATTTGCCATGAGCACATTTTCAAAAGCATTTTCTAAAGCGCATTTCCACCTCGGTCCGCTTGCATCCTTCGTTGTGTTACACAACTTTCAAGATTTTTCTGCTATCAAAATGGAAAAATAAATCGAACCCCAATAGACGAAGGGAACTTACCATTTGAATGAAGAATATCGTAAAATGAGAGATAAGAATAGCGATGAATGGGCACTTCTTCTCTATATATGTTAGTTTTGATCACGAGACGAGACAATATATACGTATTCTAATGTGACTCTTCAGTGTTGAAAAACCTCGAAACTTCTCTATAAAGTTGTTCGGCCTCGAATGGTTTCGAAACATATCCATCCATCCCAGACTTTAGGCAGTGCTCGTGTGTAGCTTGGATGACATCGGCTGTCATGGCTAGGATCGGCACATGCCAATGTGACACGTCATCATAAGCTTCTACGGACAGTTCTCCATGCTTAATGCAGTTGTTGATGTTGTGTTCCATGTCTCTTACTCTTTTCGTAGCTTCGAACCTGCAATGTATGAATGTTATTAAGAGCCTAAATTAACGAACATTTATAATTTACATCTAGTCCAAAATTCAAAATCGAATATTTATTATAAATGCATAAGTTCAAAACACAATGAAATCCAATTGAAAAACATAGCCTTAGATCGATGGAATACAAAAAATTAAACTGTATTTGTTAAAAAAAAGGGGGAAAGAAGGGAGAAAAAACAAGAACATCGCCGAAACCATATAGATTAGGGTTATACAAGGGAGTACCCGTCCATTTCCGGCATTTGAATATCCATGAAACAAGCGTCGAATTTATGAGGTGGCTTTAGCAACGAAATCGCCTTTTTACCACTATCGGCACAAACCACGTCAGCTCCATATTTCTTCAATGCACCCGCAGCTACTCTAAGATTCACGTTATTATCGTCCACGACTAAAATTTTCCGACCCAAAAGAAGATTCCGGAGTGAAAGATTCGGAATCTCGCCATTCCGGACATTTCCCTTATTCCCAACACCCATCGCTCTTTGTAAAGATGCAGCCAACTTACTCGCTCTTAGAGGCTTCATTATGAAGTTAGGAGCAAAAACGCCAAAATTCGAAATGCTACTAGTTTTCGTAGAATTGACAGTGTTCGATAGAATAAACAATTTCGGAGCTACCCCACGATCGAACTTTTCAAAATCAGTAATGAAAAGAGAAGACGATCCCAAGTCCCTGTCCCAAACTTCTTGTTCTATTAGGATCATCTGAGGGATGGGATTACTAGTACCTAAAACAGAAAAACATTGGCTAAAATCAGAAACTAATTCAACTTGAATTCCGAGCCGCT
The DNA here is from genome assembly GCA_001753735.1 of Embelia ribes. Classification (NCBI taxonomy): domain Eukaryota; kingdom Viridiplantae; phylum Streptophyta; class Magnoliopsida; order Ericales; family Primulaceae; genus Embelia; species Embelia ribes. The sequence goes on from MKEJ01038814.1 coordinate 8,583, forward strand.
GCACGTGACATTTCGCCACCTCGGCCCTGACGGGCGTGGGATCCACAACTAGAGCTCTCATATGCCGGAACTCGGAGCAAAGGGCATTGCTTTGCTTGTTGATTTGCCGATTCTTTTGATCAGTCGTATTGGAAGTGAAAACAGCAGTAAAAGTAAAAGTAGAACCAATTCTGGGCAAGCTTGAGAACCCAATCTGACCGTTCATTAAGCCTACCAAACATTTACTTATGCTTAGGCCGATTCCGGTCCCACCATGCGTACGGGAGATCGAGGGGCCCACTTGCATGAAGGGGGTGAAGACGTGGGGCTGGGCTTCTGGAGGGATCCCAGTTCCCGTGTCTTCCACGGATACGATGATGTGGACGTCGGAAGAAGTCGGAGACAAAAAAGCGAGAGCTGACTCGTGGTTGGAAAATTTGAATCCCGCCCAACTCTGTTGCTTATTTGCCACTGGGAATCCGCTCAATGTGTTTTTGGATGATGTCTTGAGATCGGTTTCTGCAGATTTGATCACCTCCTCTACGAGATGGACCGTGACGAAAATATGGCCCTTTTCGGTGAACTGCCAAATAAATAGATCATTAGTTCTCGAAAATGAAATATCATACGTTATGTGATTAACATACAGCACAACTTACATAACAAAGTCAGGAGCTCTATTGAGTGAATAAATTCCAAAGTTCAAAAATCGTGCTATTGTTATTGATTGCTTATGAACGAAAACTTAAGGCACGTCTTGTCGTGCTCAGACCCATAAATTTTCATTCTTGTTATTTATTCTCAGGATTCGTGAAAGGAAACCAAGGAACTTCACTATATGCAAACTAACGACAACAATTTGTATAGGTCTTGAAAAGTGTGGGTTGCTTTCTAGGAAAGCTCTCTAAATAATTCTTTCATGTATTTTGGTCAAACCGCATTTGAAGTGGTTTTATCTTTTTAAATCGGAATCATAATTAAGCGCAAATTTAACTCAAAATCTCCCTTTGAGACATTAGCCATTAACTGAAAGAAGCTATAAATTTCGGACAGGCTTACTTTGATAGAATTTCCCATCAGATTTGAAATGATTTGGCGAAATCTACCCGGGTCACCAATTAATATCTCTGGAACCTTATCAGATATGTATACTGCAAGCTTTTCCAACCCAAAAAAGAAAATAACATTAGAAAGATAAACCAAAATAAAGAGCTGAAATCTAAAGCAGATTACGAATATTTGGGAAAATAACATGAGATTAAGAAATTTTTGCTACCTCTACTCCTTTTTCTTGAGATTTCCCAGAAAATAGTGACAAAACATCATCTAGAATTTCACGCAGATCAAACTGAACTGCCTCGAGCTCAAGTTTACCAGACTCGATCTTTGCTTGGTCCAAAACCTCATTTATAAGCGAAACGAGAGCTTTTCCACTGCCCTGTGCCGTCCTCACATAGTCTTGTTGAGTCACATCTAGCTCGGTATCCATAAGCATATGCAACATTCCTGTAAAATAAACAGAATCCCTCATTCGGTATGAGGTATATAAACCTTCAAAATGAACTGAAAAATGTAAGAAAAGTAAAAGTAAAAAATAAAAAATGGACTTACCTAAAACGCCATTCATGGGGGTCCTTATCTCATGGGAGACAGTAGCAAGAAACTACAAGTTAATTGAAGCATCAAAATTAGGATCATCTATGCATGGTCAGTAATGACAAAACAAAGCGTTAGTGATGAAACTTCATTATTCTCAACCTGCGATTTGGCCACATCAGCAGCCTCAGCTCGTTTCTTGAGCTCCATCATCTTGTGATAATCATCCTCAACTTTAGCTATTCGATTCATTGTTGCATGGAATATATACCCAACTAGCAATGCAATAACAAGCATGCCCACAGATGTCATTATAGCTAACCACGGCCACGGTGGTTTGTGTTTGAACCTAATTTTAGAACAAAGAAAATGTAAATAACTCCAAAAATTAACATATCAATTACACATATACATATATAGAGAGAGAGAAGATATTACAAATAAGGAATTGGTTGTTAATGTTGTCATATTGTGGACAAATTAGCACATAAAACTAGACACGTTTCTCATATAGTCGACTGACCAAAATACCTGCAACGCATCTCGTGTTTTCTGAAAGGGTCCCCGAAATTAAGTGAGCTGACATGTTGCAGCCCATCACACGATAAATTTGATCCATACATACTGATAGGATCCGAAAAGTTACTGACATCAAACACATTTACAATGATTGTCTGTTTGCTTGCAAGCTGTTGAAGTAACTTTTCCACCAGTGATTCAATGTCGAATACCCCACCAAGGTACCTGCTCAACACCATTCCATTCAATTTTCCTTCATCTCAGACAACAAACGAAATTTATCTCTTTTTTCTTCTTTTCGTCTTTTTAGTTTTGGGAATTAGTTTTTTTAGTCTAGAAGACTTGTTTGGTGTTGTCCACTTTTCAAAAGAAGCCGTTTAACATTCTATTTTTGAGATTCTCCCTTTGTTCAATATAAATAATCATGTAGACTTTTTGGAGAAGGGAAAACAGCCAAAAAAAGAAACATTTCGACCAGACAAACATACCCATCGGTTGCCTGGATCCTCTCCAATGGAGTAGCATTTGGGGGAAGATCAGTCTTATAGACAGCAAAAGTCAAAATAACTCCAAGGCGATTAGTCTTCAATAGCCGAAAAGGGGCAGTGAGTACGCCCTTTCCCGACGCCCTTGCACGTAAGACGTTTTCACGATCTTCCTATTAGTACATAAACAACATTGGACATTTAACCATTTGCAACAATTTCTAAAATCAACTTTATCTTAATAATCTCTTTTCGATATTCTCATGATTACCAGCAACTTACATTGCCAGACATCATATCGACGGACACAACATGAGATATAGTATCTTGTGCAAATATAACGGGGGCATATTCCTCTGCTATTGGGGATGGCTCCAAAGTATCGGGGATATACTCATCCTTGTGTACAGGGCTTTGTTCGGGAGTGTGCATTTTCTTTATCCTCCACCCTTGTTGCTTTTCGAATTGCTCCCTCTCAGAGTGAAGTACTCTCACAGCATACGCCACACCACTAGTTAGGGGCCTCTCGAAAGCAGTCCTCTCAGTGTACCTTGCAAAAGTCATCTGCAATGGACATCACATAATTGAATATAATCAGATATACATACGCATAACAGATATAACACCAAGTTTTCAAAATTTGAAACAAATGTAGAACATAGGGAGATAGAACCATTAGAGCAATACAAACACAGGTGATAAGAAACATATTAACACTTCACAACGTAAGTACGAGTGAAGTTGAAAAGAAAGACACAAATTTTGTACCAATTAGGAATATTTGACAAGAAAAATTATACCGAAGTAAATCCATCCCACAAGTCTCTTCAACATCATCAACAAACTAATATTTAATAAGTATACAAATCCAAACACCCCTATACTTGAAATTTGCTCTTTTTCTCCACAAATGGATGCTAAATTCCTTGGAAAGAGCATAAAGCTCCATTCCATACATGTAATTTACCAATCCAGACAACCTAGTCGAGATGAATAAAGCAATTATATCCAATGACTATACCACAAATGCCTTAACATGAAATGTATACACAAGTGTCCCGTACCCCATTTTTTCCAACTACCTATTTAATTCCACAGATTCCTTCATTTCAAATCCACTCTTTTTTTGCCAAACCAATACTAAATTCCATAGGAACAACGAAAAATCCGCAAAAACATACATAGAGGACATAGATTTCTCCAATATGGGAACCCAAAAAAAAACAAGACATAAAACCGAATTTTCACCTGATCAATAACCGTTGGGGACTTGCCATGGTGGAAAGTTGCGATCAAAATCGACATGGCTTGCACGTGATTCATACTAACATTAAACTGATCTTGTAGCATTCTTGCCCTCTCATCGCACATACTAGCAAGAGTCTCTTTCCTTTTCTCCCTACCCTGAGAACACATGTACAAAAACACCGAAAATGAAAACACAACCCAGAAAACTACCCATACCCACAATAGCTTCTTCCACCATGTTTTCGTCACTCTTTTAGACCCTACATAATGATAACACTGTTGGTGTATTTTCGAGCTGATTCCAGATATTTTCCCCCAAATTTCGAGCCATATTTTTGCGAAATCGCCAAATATGCCGATTTTCGAGTCCATTAGGGAAAAAGCCCATGAACATAGAATCAAGAGTGAGTGGCCTAATTTCAAACCAAGCCCAATAATCTGAAGATAGCTCATCCACAATAGAGTACCCAGAGAAATAAAAAGGGCTCAAATAGTAGAAGATTTGAACTGGTTAACTTATGAATAGTTTCTAATTTTGGAATTTAAAATTTTTAAAAAGGTGAAAAGGGTCAAAATTAAACCCCCACCCCACTGTCAAATCCACCAGAACAGTCCACTCAAATTGCTATTTCAAAAGGGTAGAAATTCAAATTAATAACAATTGAAGTTGAAATAGGTGAGAAAAAGACGAACCCTAGATTTTCAATTCCAAAAATCCAAAAAATTGAAGCTTATACAGATCCCAAAAACACAGGATTTGGAATCAAAAACATAAACCAGATTCGAATTTCACAACCCACCAAACGGAACTTTAATTTTTCATTTAAAAATTAAAAACCAAAATTGAGCAACAATCAAATAGATATAAGAACAGTAGGGTTTAATAAAAGAGTCCAAAGAAAGGATTTTTATCATATGGGTGCTCCTTAAATTGTGGAAATAATAATAGGGGGGATATAATTTGATATTTTTCAATCAAGGTAGCTATGTGGGTACCAAAAGCTTTCTAATAGTTTTGACTCTCTCTCTCTCTCTCTCCATATATATATATATGTAT
>MKEJ01038834.1:0-39363 GCA_001753735.1 Embelia ribes
AGCATTGGTGAACTAAAAAAAAAATATTTTTTTTTCGTTATTAGCATTGGCGAAATGAAAAAAAAATTATTTTTACCATTAGTATTGATGAACAATATACAATTTTTCGCCGTTAGCAATAGCGAACAATATATAATTTTTTTTAAATATTCATCATTGCTAATGGCAAATATAATCGGCCACACCATATCCCTAATAATTTTTGTTGATACACCAGATGCACAATTTTGGGACATGCATGCCCCAAAATTACAAAAATAACCCCATTTTAGTCCATATATATATATATGTGTGTGTGTGTGTGTGTGTAGTACAAAGTGGACATGAACAATACCTTCTATCCTGTACTTCGGAAAATAATCAATAGTTTCGAATCCAAATCTGTTGTATACGTGTATATACGATCACGTTTCTGTGTAACTGAACTATTTGTATCTAAATTACACAAATTTTACACGTGGGTATGATGCCCCCAATGAATACTGTACAATTTTCATATATTTATCGACTAAAATTTTAGTCGACGGGAGCGTTTACTAGACGGCCTGCAAAATCCCACTTGTACCCAAATTCGCTTCAATTTTCTGCGGATTCTTCATAACCTTCACTCGAAATGATATCTGCAAAATAAATAAAGTTTTGGATTGAATAAAATGAGCAGTCATTGGAAATTTTCAGGAACCACATTGAACTAGTATCAAAAAATATATATATATACAGAGCACAAAAGTATAATAGACCCACTATAGGGCCTAAAAGTGTTCATAGCTGGTGCCGATTTTCAGACATACCTATGGAAATAATTTTCCAATTTCACCTTTTAAATTTCTTGGAAATTAATTTCTTTTTCAGAAGAAAAAATATAAAGGGAACTGATTATACAAACGCCATTGCATTTTATTTTGAAAATTTTGAAAACGAAAAAATGAAAAATGGACAATAATTGTATTGCATCAAAGCATGAAAGAAACTACATATCACCTTTCTATCAGAGCCGAACTCAATGAAGTCTGTCGGGCGGAAACGAGTAGGACAGTTAGGGGGCACCCGGTACCTCTTTCCTTCGTTACTGCAAAAAAAAAATCACCATATTATCACGTAAAATTCCTAACCAAGATCAAGGTGAGAAAAGATGGTACAAGTGTGGTGACTACTTACTCAGCAATCCAGGTACCGTTTTCACTCCGCAAATCTGTCACGAAAAACGCGCCATCGTTCCAGTTTATCTGGGCATGCACATTCGACACCTGATAACATGCCAAAGGAAAAAAAAAAAGGTAAAAATACATGTACAATAGTCGTCAACCGAATTTGAGGGCCCGTGTTCGATAGCCCTTAAATCAGCCATAAAATAAAAAGCAACATGAAAAAGGCATGTCAAGTGGCCTCCGGATGTCAAGGACTATTGTAGGTCAACTTCCTATGATTATAGGGTTTCTAATTTGAAGTCAAAGAATGAAGAAGACGAGGAATTGATAGCATAGAGTGCACAATTGATAGAATCTCAATTAGAGCTCATCATTGAAGTTGCGCCAATAGCTGGGATTCAACCACTGGTAGAAGCAGTAGAGTCCATGCCGGAGCACCTATTAACGACGTCAGTTACGGGGCCCGACTCGGTACTTTCTCGCATGTTGGAACCTGCCTTGTAATTCACATCAGGTACTATATCCAATGATGCTCCTTTGAAAACTAGTATGCTTCGAAAATTGCAAGCTAATCTTGTAAATGAGGATGATGATATAGAAGTTCTTGCTCACATTCGTCTGCTAGACCATAGCAAATGGCAAAACTATACGGGCAGATATTTTTTAACAAAAAAAAGTTCCCTTCCATTATGTTAAATTTTGGGCAAAAAAAATGTGGGGTAATAATTGTATAGATGTCTGATCCTTAGATAATGGATTTTACGTTTTCAAGATGAAGGACAATAATAGCTTGGTCAATTTGTTGAACTCGGGACCACATTTGGGCGGAAAATTTATTGTATTACAAAAATGGATCCCCGAGATGGAATTTAAAAAATAGGAATTTTCTAACTTGCCTACATGGGTAAATTTTTTCAATACTTAGTTTTATTTCGAGTTGCATCTAGACTCCTTTGTATATGGATAAACATAATATGTATAAGAGTCGTTTGGTGTATGCTCATGTGTGTTTTCATATACAAGCGGGATATAAAGTGCCAATGAGCTTCAAAATAAAACTTGGTTACGAGACTCCAATTGAAATTTGAGTGGAGATTCCGTATATGCCTCCAAAATGCACAAATTGCATGTCTTTTGGACATACTATCACTGTTTGTCCCTATTGTCCCCCTTCTCGGCTCAAATCCTTTTCTAGAACTAATGGTGGATATAAAACGAAAGGAAAATTGGATGATGTTTTGGTATCAAAAAGAAAAGAAATAAGATGGCAAGTGCTAGTGTTTGGGTTAAAGTCAATCGGGTTGATTACACTAAGGATAAAAATATAAATCTTAATCCGCCAATCTCTTATAGGAATGTAAATGAAAGAGAGAAAAACGTTCCTTTCACGTCGGACAACAAAAAGAGATTAGATGAGAAGTTAAAGGAATTTAAGGAAGCTCGATCTAAATGTGGAGTTCACACTGGCAACATGTTCGAATGCTTACGGGGTGATGATTTAGAGTCGGAGGAGTAACCTTCATTGGAGGCCACCTTTCGGCCAACTTAGTTCCATATTCGTTGCTTAGCCTTTTGGATTAAATGATTATTTATTGTATGGTTATGCTATTTGCGGTTTAGCTCTTCTTGGAGTGAGTTGTGTTTTGATTTAAATATATCTCGAGGTTCGCCCGTAGTTTTTTGTAATTTTTTTGGTTTAATAAAATTTTAACTTCCAAAAACAAAATTGTAGTCTATGACATCATATAATAAATTCTTATAAGTCACAACTATTTGGAATCATCATATTATTGTTTGCTTGAATAAACAAAATATTATTGATTTCAAATCCAAATCCAAATTTAACATAAGCAAGAATCGCAGTATCACCTGAGGAGACGGTAAAACTATTGACGTCCCAGGGAAACCTGTTTTCGATGCACTTCTGCAAATCATATCGATCAATTAAATTTCTGAATTGTATTTTTCTGAGCCAATAAGAATATATATCATGAATGGAGTGAAGTATATATACCCTATCATGCAAGGTTGATTCTCTTTTTTGCTTAAGAGAATAGATTCCGAAGCACCATCAATCTTTCCATGTGGAATTAGATACCATCTGTAGTAGAAGCACACAAGAATTATTAAATCATCGACGACACGAAATGGAACAATGGCGTGAATTATGACAAGAAGAATATGAAAAGTGCTTTTCACATTTGAGGTTTGCTATACTTACTCTCCGCTGACAGCACGTTCAAGTGCATCATCGTCTTCAAACCATCTTCTTAACTGATCATTTGCCTTCATAAAAAAAAGGACAGAAATTAGGGCAAAAAATATATATATATATATACAATGAAAAAGTACGAAAATATATCGAGCTCAATTTTAGTTTTGTACTTTTAGCATCATACCTTGTCGGAAAGCCTACAACTTAAAGACCTCCCTTCAAGCTTGGTGCTGCAAACCAAAAACAAAAAATTACTGAAAGAACAAAAAAACCATGATAAACCAAAAAGAAAAGATTAAAAATATATATATTAGAAAAACAAAAACAAAATCAAAATGAAAATGAGATCTACTCAAATGAGAAGGGGTTATCTAGTCTTACCCGTAACCACCGAGAACCCAACTCAGCATTAAAGGCATTCCAATGTCAATAAAAACTCTCCCTCCAACTCGCCCCGGATGTGGAATCCTGAATTTGGTTAAGAACTGCACAAAAATAAAAATTTAATCCTTCATGAAATTTAGCAAAAGCTCAATGGAAATTTATTTCAATTTGCAATAATATATATGTTGTATCACAACATCAGCTTTCCATACCGATAAAGGGCCAAGGCCTACGCCCAAATATGCCTTATACGTTGATGCCATAATTGCAGCCATTCGTGCCAGTCCGTGAATAACTGCAACCCGTAGTTTTCTTGCTGCTTCATAACTGCCAATGTTACGACAACTGGAAATAAAAACCAAAACGAAACACATCTTAATAGGATACTTTCATGAGGAGAAAATAGGGAATTTACCTTCTCAAAGAAGAAACGACGTCCACTGGAGTTCCAGATTTAGAACTCCGCTCCATAGCTTTATGAAGTTCCAAAGCTAGCTGATACCCATCCTAAAAAACACACACAAATATCCATGTGAACGAAATTGAAAACGATAACTATGAGAAACAATTTTTCTGATTCAAAACAATTGGAAAAAGAAAGTCATGCGACAAACCTCAATGGCCATACATCCGCCTTGGCCCAAATTAGGCTGCATCGCGTGAATAGAGTCACCAAGTAGGGTCACACGACCCTTTCCCCAGTTAAAACTCGGTGCACGATCATATATATCTCTTCGGAGAATAGCATCCTCATCAGTAGCAAGCAATAGATCAACCACGTTATCACACCAATTCCCAAAAATCTCTAGCAACCTTGCCTTCTTACCTGCCATCAAAAATTATTTTTCAAAAGAATTGTCATGGAACATTCTTATCGTCCAAAATAATTGTGCACCGCCAATCATAGTTAACCGAATTTACTGAAACTAATTTTGTTTGGATAATTACCAGCAGGGCCATCTACACCACCGGGTGGTTCTTTGTGAAACGCATACCACTGCATCTTCCCTGCGCCAACGTCTGAAGAAACAAAGTATTGTTTGTGCCCCAAAAATACACGATACCTTCATTAAAAAAATCCATTAATATTAGCTGACTAATAAAAGTGTAAGCTAAAAAAGTTGAGAAATGCTCTGAAGCAGCAGGAGAAAACAAAAAATCGTGTACCCAACAGTCTCGATATCAGCAGGCACAAAATCTGCAATACCGGTGTAACAAGTGTAACCCGAATATGTGGCATCCTTCGGCCCAAACAAATTTTTCCTCACCTGTTGAAAAACATCATTATCTTCGGAAATGTGAGCAATCTATAAAACAACAATGTTCGTAATTTTGGTTTTGTTAAGTTTTTTACCTTTGACCTAATTCCGTCGGCACCGACTAGAAGATCACCTTCATATTGTTTTCCATCCTCAAGAATAACCGACACCTAATTCAAAACAACACCAAAGACTTCATAAGCGAAACAAGTTTCAATGAGATATTACGAAGAAAAACACAATTCCTATAAGAATTTCCAAATCGTGTTCCCTTTCAAGAATAGCTTTTTTTACATTACCTTATCGCCCTTATCCTCGAAGCTAACAACATTACTTTCATTCATGATGATATCTTCTCCAACGGCACGGGCTAGGATTTGTTGTAACGTCATACGGCTAATGACCCTCGTCACAGGGAGACCTCGTTCTGCTGCAGGAGTGAACGTATCGAACTTGATATACCTGATGATAACCAATTATACGTTGTTACACTTACATACATAGTTAAAGACATGTTTATTTTGGATTTAGTATTTTCATAATGGAAGTTATTTCTTTTTAATGAGAACATGAATGAGTAATGTTTACTTAACATTATGTTTTATTTTAGTGAATAAGTATGTATCTCGTATTCTATATAATAGATGATCTAGTGTGTAGAGTACGACTTACAAACAAAATATTAGATTATTGATTGTTATAGAATATCAGTTTTATGTTTACAATTTTAGATGCAAATGGACATACTATCGGTAAATTGTAGTACATGATTTTAGTATGTCTGTCTTGACTACAGAGAATAGTGGCAATTAATGTCTTGTGGCCATAGATAGTGTTTATACTCTTAATCCTTAAATTATTATTATTATTTAAACATATGTGGACAATATTTGTTATTTTGATTCATAGAATAGTGAAATTCATTATGAGTCAATAAACTCGGTGAGTTGGATGATAATATTCTTCATATGGTGTTTATTAATAGTTGATGGAATACACGTCCTTGAATAGGGATTGATGATATTCCCTTAAGAAAACTTATAAGTTTTGATTGTATCTAATCCTGCATGTAGATTTTGTATTCCAATACGTCAAATAAGTTACGTGGGAGGCCTTAAATAAATTTACTATGATAATTAAATTCGATTCTCAGTAATTTAATTTAATCAGCGAGTATATGTAATCTTAATGTGGACATTAATGACATGAAAACCGAATTATAAATTCGTAATATTGGGAGAGAGTTGTGATTTATGTGGATAAGAATTATTTCAGTAAATAAGATTGAATTCAAATCTGCATAGGATTGCTTTTCCAATATTCTGCCAATGTCCCCGTGGTCTATTTAAACACGTTCCATAGACAGACAAGAGATATACCAATTAATTATATCTTTTGCCACAAACGTGGAGAGCCCACCCTTTATTCCGGAGCAAGGTGTTTAACAGGAATACAACAGAAGATCAGAGACTATGCGACTTCCGTCTACCAGAATATTCTTGTTAGTGTTCACGAGATTTATACACACAAATCTCGTACTTATAATTTTATCTTATATGGTAAAACATAATCAATTAATGATAATATACGTATACGCTAACACATGATCTGTAAATATATATATTTTTTTTCAAATGAAACACAACTTATATGAAGCGAATTAAGTTGAAAAGGCTATTAATCTACAAAAATAGAAATCCTCGGTATTGTATACATCTCCAATTCACTACGTGAATATGTGTGGATTACATATACTAATAACCAATTCGTAATTTTTGAAGATTTCAATTGAATATATTTTTAGAAAAAAAGTTAATCCTGTTAAATTATATAAAAAGAGAATAAGAGAATTCTTTATTGGTATAATATTGCAGAACTACAATGAGCTCCTTATATACATAACCCAAGGAGATAAAAGATGAAAACGTAATCAATCAAATTAAATAAAATCATAATCTAAATTAATTACAATCTTACCATTTTCTTTTGCCCAAAGTTAAGAACAATTGCAAAGCTTAATCCATCTTTTGTTTTCTTCATACTCCCTTCAGTATATATATTCTCCAATACTCCCTCTCAAGATGGGTGATGTTGGAATGTCATTTTGCGAATAAGACGATAACGGCCACGAGTTGCAAATTTGGTACTCTCCTTACATGAAAAAAGTCTCTTGTTTTGATAGATAGATAGATAGATAGATAGATAGATAGATAGACAGATAGAAGAATAATAAGAATCATCATCTCTTAAATTTCTAAATTCAATAATAAGAAAAAGAAAGTAGCCAATTTCGCCAAATTGGAATCTCGCATGCCAATGGCCAAATTGGGGTCTTGCCCGCTCAAATTAAAAATTAAAATAGTTTGATAGAGAAAATAAAAATAGAAATAAATTAACTCAATTAACGGACTGTATAAAATTTTAGAGAGGACAATTTGAAATATAATAGTATAACATCATCTGAATAGATAGACTCATTGATTGATGGTGGAAGACAATAGAAATATGGCATATGGTTGTTTTATTATACGGAAGCTATGAAAAAAATAAATAAATAGGTAGAGGTGGGTCGTCAGTTGCAACCAGTCCATATGGCGGTACTTGCAACCGACGACTGCTAGGCGGTGGTTTTAGGGTTTCAGATCACAGATATCGTAGGGTCTGATATCATGTTAAATCATATAAAAAGAGAATAAGACAATTTTTTATTGATATAATATTGCAGAACAACAATGGAGTCATTATATAAATATCCTAAGAAGATAAAGATGAAAACATAATCAAATTAAATAAAATCATAATCTAAATTAATTACGACTTTGCCATTTTCTTATTTCCAAAGTTAAGAATAATTGCATAGTTTAATCCATCAATACTTTTTGTTTTCTTCATACTCCCTTCAGCATATATATTTTTCAATACGTTAAATAATATATATATAAAGAATTTTATTGAGAGATGTGATAATAAAGAGTAGGAGATCACACATATATATAGAGAGAGAGTGTTGAAAAGTCTTGCACAATCAAGTAGCAATATCAAATTAAATCAAATCTCTATAATGGTAATCTAAACGGTGGATAGGAAACATAAGCTAAATTAATAAAATAAAATCTAATATTATTCTTAGCACTCATCCGCAAGATGAACATGTAGTAAAACTGTATGTCCATCTTGAACATAAATACTTATAGTTTCAAACTCCGCAATCTTCAATATTCAACCAAGCAAAACTTTGCATCGAAAAAAACGATGAGGGAAAAATAAAATTTAGAAGACGATAACAACATGGCTCAGAGTTGTCACACCTATGGTAGATTGAGGTGAGTACAACTAGTAATAATAATAGATAGAGGACCGATAACAACATGACCAATAAAAGTCACCACTACATTAGATCGAGGTGGGTAAATAATGATCACCTACAGTAGATCAAGGTGAGTAAAACTAGTACCAATTATAAGTAAATAGCCGATAATAACACGGCTCAAAGTTATAACACCTACAATAGATTAAGGTGAATATAACTAATAATAACAATAAGTAGATGACCGATAATAACATGACCAATAAGAAACAACACCTACAGTAGATCGAGGTGGGTAAAACATAATTTTAAGTATTATGAAATAAAAATTGATTACGGTATTAAAGGAAGAAACAAGGAGAAACATAAGGAAGCTAAAGATCTATTATGGAAGCTTTGAAAATAATAAATAGGTAGGGTGGGTCGCAGATTGCAACCATACCAATTGGCAGTACTTGCAACCTACGGCCGGTAGACTGTGGTTTTAGGTTTTCAGGTCACAAGTATCGCTGGCTGTGATAACATGTTAAATAATATATAGAGAAAGAATTTTATTGAAAGATGTGATAATAAAGAGTAGCAGACCACGTATATGAGAGAGTTAAAAAGTCTTGCACAATCAAGTAGCACGATCAAATCAAATCAAATCAAATCTCTATAATGGTAATCTAAATACTGGATAAGAAACATAAAATTCTTCAAGAAGCTAAATGAATAAAATCAAATATAATATTATTCTTAACAAATCCCTTAGTGCCACATATATAAATATTGGAGACATTTTACTTCTATTTCATGCGTAAATATTACTGGAGGAGGACTAACATGGACGATCAATCTACACAGAAAGCACGATATATGAATACCCTGTCGATTTTATGTTAATTTTTATAGACACCTTACTTAATCCAAGAAATATGAAAATGCGATAGTTAAATAGCTATAACTCCCAAAGGGCCATCTTCTGATGGGTAGAAATTATACTAATTTTACTTTTCGGCTATGTTTTATACAGATGTAAAGTGTGAAAGAGGATAATATTGCTTCTCATTCTCATTTTCACTCGTCATGAGACTGAAACAGACTGAAAGCTTCTAATCCCCATCAATCTCATTTTGGTTTTCATCAAATATAAAAAACGCAACAAAACATTTAAAAAAAATAAAAGAATTCAATTCTAATTGATTTAAAAGTTTGTTGTTACAAATCATTTATATATTATTGTACACAAATGCAAATTATTCCATTTAGCCATTGGGTTGGGTAAAAATAACATTTCCCAAACTCTTTGTTGACTATAATCATTGTACATAGATACAAATTAATTCATTTAGCGATTGGGTAGGGTGCAAATAATATTTCACAAGAGCTATCTCACTATATCATTTATTGCATCATTTTTAAAAAGAAATTGAGTGTGCGTTGATGCATTTAGACACAAAACATGGTCAAAACTTTCAATTCTTTATTATATTAAATAAGGTTTTTTTTTTAACCATGGCCCAAGAAACGGAAAAAACGCAATTAAGAAAATATTAAATGCATTACATTTATAGATTAAATACAAAATTTATATTAGTCTCATTGGATTCAATTTGTATTTCTCCTCACTTCTCTCCATAGTAAAGAGAAACTTATTCAACATAAATTCTCTCATGCCATCAAACATTCATGTGGTAGTTTTTTATTCAATTTTTATAGCCAATATCTTTTGGATTTTGAATTTTGATTCGATTTTGTTTACCATTTTCGTATTTTTTGAATTTTTCATAAAATATTAATCCATTGTTACTTTTTTGGCTCATGCATAATTAGCTCTTCATCTTCCTTTCTCACTTAAAGCATAAATACATACATATATTATATTTAATATGTATAAACATACATACATACATGCATACACACACATATACATATACTCACACACGTGTGTAAGGTGTGTAAAAACATGATGTTTAGTTGTGTACTCTAATTTGTAATTGTTATGATCGATTTTATGAATTATTTTGCATGATAATTGTAATTTTAGATGGTGATCACGTTTTACCGATTGATCGAGAAAAATTTATTGAGCGACTTTCAAGAACTTTTTTCATGTTGATTAGGTCAAACTTATCTACTTACTCTCTACTTGGTAAGATTTTACGTACATTTTGATAAATTTTAGTTACAATTAGTTTTGTCTTGAGGAAATATTCGAGAGAGATTGAAATGCTAATCTGAACAAGAACAAGTTACTTTTTTTATATTAATTTGAAATGCTAATCTGAACAAGAACAAGTTACTTTTTTTATATTAATTTCCTTTATCTCACTAACTCATAATTGCCACGAATTCTCTCTTCATTTTAAGTTTCATATTTATATTGTCATATTTTTCTTTTTTCCAATAGACATTCATTTCATATTCTCATATCAATTCATTTTTTTTGTTTTTATATTCTTTTTATAAACTAGGCTTCAATTGCTTTTGCATTTACATATAATGATGATCTACAAGTAAGTGAAATTTTGTCTATTTTCTTTACTTAATTGATTTTACTTATTTCTTACTACTTAAGTTGTGGGTTATTTATGTTTTCAAATGTATATACAATTCTTGATAATCTACAAGTAAACAAAATTCTGTGTATTTCCTTAACCCAATTAGTTTTACTTATTTTTTATTGCTTTAGTTTTGGTTGAATTATAAATAAGTTGTTACTTCTGCAGGTATGTAATGGAGATTTACAATTAAACAAAATTCTATTTATTTCCTTAAGGCATTTTTTGATTTATTTATTTTTTACAGTTTTAATTATATATAAATGGTGATATTGGCTTATTTTTTTCTAAGCACTTAGATTACATTTGCAAAAAAGTTTTGTTGTGCTCTAACATGGATGTTCATACTAATTTGGCACTAAGTGTTACATAGGTATACATACAATTCAGACCATATCATATCATGTACAATAAATTAAAAGTAGAATCTTCACGTAGAATTGCGTCAAGTGGTGCTCCAAAACATTGTCACGTGTAATAAATAGAAAAATATTAGTCTTTATTATTTCGGAACATAAAAAAAATCATACATTTTATAATTAATTAATTATATTTCAAGATATGCAGCCTCTATCATTATTATGATATAATAAGAACCCATTAATAGAATGTAATTAGAATGGATTTTCATTAGCATATGTTGTCATTGATTTTATTATGTTTGAATTTTTGGTTTATATCTATAAGTCATATGTGTAATTCTACATAGTATTTGTATTTTACAATTTTAAAAATTTTGTAAATAATAATTTATTTTTTATTTTTAAAGGTTTAATTTATTTTCACAAATATAAGATATCTTTATGTAGCTGAATATTTTACATCTTATATTATTACATTATGATTTAAGTTTAAATTTTAAAATTTATTTTACCCGTATTAAGCATTTTCTCTCAAAACTTTTTACCATAAGAGGATATGCATATAAAGTGTAATTATTACGTATTCACATTTTTTTTTCGTACACATTAATTATTTTTTACTTTTTTAATAATTTTGTTTCCTTAAGTTTAATGATTTTCAAGAATTAAATAACAAAAATTTGGAAGTAAAAAAAATAAAGATATATTATTGTTACCAAAATAATAAAAGTACGTATATATTAAATATTTATGTTTTATAAATAAATTAATTGCAACCATCCGTGCAGGGGACTACAAACTATTATATATATATATAGAGAGAGAGAGAGAGAGAGAGGAAGGGAGAACTAATCGTGGATCTCTCTGCTACTGTTAACTCTCCCTCCCCTCTCGTCTCTCTCACTGGAAGTCGACACACTCAATACACCACAATCAAACTCAAATCCAATATTCCGGTTTCAGAGAGAGAGAGAGAGAGATGAGGCGGAGAGCGTCGGAGTTTCGGCGGCCGGTTCGCCGGAGACTCTCCAACGTCTTCTGGCTGACGTTGCTGGGGCTAGTTGTTCTGCTGTTCTTCATTGTGTTGAGTAGAGAGGGTCAGCCTCAGCCCAGATCCCCTTTCTCCACCACCAAGGTATACACACACACATACACACACACATATAACTATCTTTATTGTACTCTATGTTGTCAATTGAACTTTTTATCGTGCTAATTAGGGCACTCCCGCCACACAATCTATATTGTCCTCTGTTCTATGTTAGGGGTTGAACTTAAGGGGATTCACACAAGTGCAACTAATATTAATATTACTTAATAGTCCCACTTAAGGAAAATCAATCAATGTTACTGAAATAAAAAATATTTTTACTTTTTTTCTTCTTCCTATTATACCCTTATTAATGCTCCCTATCACTCATGATGAATATGGCAAATAAGGGCATTTTAGTAAAGTGGGCATTAAAGTGAGTTTTCGATTACTTTACTAAAATAGAAATTGGACTATATATTGGGATGGACAAAAAATGAATACAAGATTATTAAAATGGGGCGGAGAAGGAGAGAGTATTTGGGTACAATAATCATTGGTGGTGCCAATATTAGGATATGAGGTGATGCCAGTCTTATAAAATTTCATAAGAGGGCTAAATGTTATAAATTTTTTTTTACGATGGGTGCTAAAAGAAAATTACACTAAGAAATAAGATGTCAAGTTGATTTTTTAAAATTATGGGAGTATTAGCTCCCTAGCAAACTAATGCAATTGTCACTTACAGTTACAGTAATTCCCTTTATTAGGGGGTCACTATTCATCATCCCAGAAAGTACTATTTTAAGTTTAGGGGATCTAGTGTTTACCTTCGCTGTATTCTAACCTATTTTTTATAGTTTGAACTATACGGTTTTAAATTTAGGTGACTAAGACTAGAAGAGATGTTATGGTGGGAATGCCCTAAAACACTTGTTTCAGTTCGATAAATCCATCAATCCTCTGTTTGTTTGTATTCCATGTTAGTTTTGCGACTAGAGCTTTAGGACACTCTAGACGTGGAGCAACCAACGTATATCCATGATCTAACATCCAGATGTTGTAACTTACGGAAATCCTGCCACTCCAAATCCGTAGGGCACTACCCACTAGAGAACTTATTTTCAACCCCTCCATATGCCTCAAAATTTAGAAAGAGGTTGAGATATGGAGAATACTCACACCAGAGTCCTTAAACTTAAAAATCGAACTGGGATAAACATTGGTCTCCTAGTTCAAAGGTTTTGCGGTAGCATACCCCTAATTTTTAGGGGATTGAATAGGGTTTGGATACATTAGTAGGAGGGTTCCCTTGGGTTTAATCCTGTAAGGTCATTTAGGGGCAATCATTTGAAGATATATTTTCACTGTGTTTGAAATGGAATATTCAGTTGTGGAGTCTTTAGACTCTTTTACAACCTTGTAAATTGTTGGGTTCCCAGTGTGAGTTTGTGGTGGTGTGATTATCACGCCTGTTATGTTGCATATATCTAAAAGAATTCATTTGTTAGGCTATGACAGTTAGTTGGATGTCGATCTGGGATTTTGGTTACCTTTAGATGCTAAAATCAGATCATGGCCACATTATCTCGATGAGTGATGGTTTCAGATCTGGTTGTTAAAAGCCCTGGATGCCAAAACCCCTCATGTCCTGGGGCTAGGACCAAAAGCAAGGGACTAACTATATTTTGGGTGCAAATGCTTATAATTCCCAAAATTCTTACTCTTTTATGGATATTGCAGCATAGGACTTTTGTGGTTGTGTGGCTTTGGGGGTATAACTTCTTGATATTTAATATGTGACCTTGTGCATGCGATTTGATGACTGTAAGTGATATAGGTGGTCCTAATAAAATTAGTCAGCAATACGAGTAAGAAAATAAACCTGAAAGATAGAAAAGCCGCATGGGAGTAAGATAGGTACTCGTCTTAGAGCCTTGCACATATGGCCCGGTGCTCTGCTACGCATTACCTTAGAGGTGTTGCATCTCCTGGACTCATATCTGACTGGTCTGGTATATCCTTACCATAAGTCACTACTATTGCCTTTTCAGAACTTACCCTAAATCAAATCGATCTTTCATCAGACGTAAAACAAACTTACCCAATAAGTTGGGTTTGGTTTGGCTCTTGGTTGTTTCAGATCTCTTGTGCTCCCTACTAGTATCTATGAAGAGCTACGAACAAGAAATAACTTGAATCTGTGATAAGATGTCGAAAGTTACTAAAAAAATTTCTCCAATGACTAATGCTTCTTAGACTGAGTAAATTTCAGGCCCTTCTGGGTATTTGTCAATGGTTTTAAGCATTGTTTGTCTCAGGATCCATTTGCAAAAGAGGGAGATTATTCTGCTCATTTAACATAGGATTTGAAGGAGGCATGTCACTCTTGTCTAGGGTGTTCACTTGAATCTGCCCGGTGCTTAATGTCCTTGTTCACCGTTCCTAAAATGGTGGATAAGAGGCTTGACAGGCTTAAGTTGAACTTCCTTTAAAAATGAAAGTGTTCCTAGTATTATGCTATCTGCTTAAGCGGGATGATGATTGTGTTGATAATTTCCTTTCTATGCTGTGCTGTGATATTATTTTCTTTTGGCGGGTAAGGGTGTGTGTGAGAGTAGTTTTATTTCTTTGTGTTCGGAATGCTTACTGTGGGCGTGTATGAGATTGGTTTTCATTCTTTTTGTGTTCAGAATGCTTGCAACTGCAAAGAAATCTTTTGCTGAGTGGCACAGGGCCCTTGAGTGTATATGTATGATAAGATATTGTGAGATGGCTACTCTTAGCTTGCGATAGTTCTTGTGAAGGTACTAATAATTGTTGAGCGGTCAATTGCATGCAGAATTGCATCATCTAATCAATGGAATTTTGTTATCCTTGTCTTTTGGATTGAGAACAAATTTCTTTCTCATATGACCCCTCATATTTGTTGTTTGGTTGTGTTCTAGCTTATATCCTTCGCCCCCATTTGGTGCTTGCTATGAGCTTCCTTATTCTATAAGAGAGAGGGAAACTAACACAAAAGTCTCTCGTTTCTTACCAATGAATTTGAACATTACAGTTCAATTTTCATTTACTCTTGGTATAAGTATGAACACGTATAGAGAGTTGGAGAATGGTTGGTTGTAATTCAGAATTTTATCACTTCTGTTATCATTTCTGCAATGTGTTGATCAGGACTAAAGACAATAACAATGTTTTATTGTCATTGGTTTCATATTTTGTTCGTTTACCAATACAGATTTCAGAAACGGCAAATAGAACTCTTGTTCTTTAAAGTTTAAACTGGGTGAATATACTTGTCAGGGAAACAACCATAGTGTTTTCATTATTATTCGCTAAAATTGATCATCTATAAAACAAATTAAATTATTCTATATCATCCCTGATTCTGGAATTAAAAGGGAGTTAGCGGTAATCTGTGCGCAACATTAAGTTTGGCTAATTTTATGCTTTTCTAATCTTATTATAGGATAATGGGGGAAAAAAGAAAATAAAGGGAAAAATTTATTATGAATGATATTTTTACTACGTATTTTTCTTCTTCTTTATTATAGTTGGATAAGGACAGCATTGTATATGGACCAAGGGTATTTGATTAAACATGGCTAACCTTGTGGACGAGTGAGAGAGAAAACTTAAGTCTTGGAGCTGCAACTGGAAAATAGATTAAAACTTGGTTTCTCCAATTGTTGTTAAATAAGGATATGGTGTGGGCTTATCATTCTGTGGAATTTACTTGATAACTTTAGGATACATGATATGGAGATTTCAGATAAAAAAAAGAAAGACATTTTACTGTTAGATCGGGGAAAGAATATGTTCCACACTTATTTTTTCCTTTCAACTGCATATCCAAATTAAAGTTTATGTTTTGGGGATTGATGTCGTGAGTCACTAACCCACTGCATGTAAAACAATTGCCTATGCAATTTACTCTTGAGAGATCTGACGTAGCCATGACCGTGATGAAAATTGACAAGTTGTAGTATACTTCAGTGGAGTCCAAAGATCTTGACCTTCTCATGTAGCTGTAGGGTGTTTACAGTAAATCTAATCGCTGACACTTTTTTTTCAGTGATCTGAAGTCAATCTGCTTTCACCTAGGGTCATTGGACATATAAAGTCAGCATGCTGAATCTGCTGGCATCATTGTCCTAGGCTTTAACTGTCTCTCGGTTCCAGTCCATCAAAGGGACGAGTTATCCATATGTTTGTGCATTTGATAAAGTAATATAAGGCGGAAGGGAAATGAGCCAGGAGGCTTAAAGCGATTATTTTTGAGGTCCTAGATTGGTTATATAACTAGTGAAGGCTTGAACGGTGTGTTCACAACTTAGACCTTCCATAAGGGGAATAAGACCGCTCTCATTCGGGAAATAGCATCTAAATTGGCCAATTTTACTCTCTGTTTGCTATGATAAATGACCAAACTACATTTCTTGATGTTTACCATGCTTCTGTTTGCTATGATAAATGACCAAACTACGTTTGTGGTTGTTTACCATGCTTCATTTGATACATTCACTTGTAAGGAATTTCACTTGTTATAACTTTGCACATACATGTCACTCTTTTTTTCGCCTCTGTATTTAGCCAATTTTGATGCACAAGAGGACTTTAATCTCTATGATATTCTTCTTGGCATCACGCCATTATTTTGCTCCTGGTTTTTCTTGGTTTAACTAATGCTTTTTTCTCTTTCTCTCTCCCTCCCTCCTGTTTCTCTGGAGATATATTACCAGAAATATGGTAACACGAGGAATATATAGTTGAGAGAGAAGAATGACGTAATAGAACTAGTAGCACAGGAAAACATGCATGATTAAAGCTATATCAAATCTATTGAAATATGCGCTGAAGGTGTTGAATTTTTGTCAATGGCTACAGTAATGGAGCAATTTTAGATGGAATCATTATTGATGCCCTACGCTACTGTTCATACTTCAGCATTTTGTTTTTGTTTGGACAAGCATAGCTTTTCACCAATATTATAGATTTATATATTGTTTTCAATACTTGTCCATTTCATCAACTTTCCTCTTTAGTTTGCATCAAATTACGAAGCTGGTATTTGTGTTTGTTTTCTGCAGAGACCTTACAGACCTGAAAGAATCATGGAAGGCCTCAATGTGACGGAGGAAATGTTGAGTGCTGATTCTGTTGCTAGGCAACTCAATGATCAAATTTCTCTTGCAAAGGCATATGTAGTGATTGCAAAAGAAAGCAGCAACCTCCAATTTGCCTGGGAATTAAGCGCCCAAATCCGCAACTCACAGATCCTTCTTTCAAATGCTGCACTTAGGCGAACCCCATTGACTATTATAGAATCAGAAACCGCTATCCGCGATATGGCCCTTCTACTGTACCAAGCCCAACAATTTCACTACGACAGCTCAACCATGATCATGAGACTTAAAGCCAAAATTCAGGGTCTGGAAGAACAGATGAACTCTGTGAGTGAGAAAAGTTCCAAGTATGGACAAATAGCCGCTGAAGAAGTACCCAAGAGTTTATACTGCCTTGGTGTTCGGCTAACAACTGAATGGTTTAGGAACTCAAATTTACAGAGGAAACTTAAAGAAAAGAAGGAAACAGCGACCAAACTCAAAGATAGCAATCTGCATCATTTTTGCATATTTTCAGACAATATTCTGGCAACATCTGTGGTGGTGAATTCAACTGCTCTGAACTCGGAAAACCCTGATATGGTTGTTTTCCACCTAGTAACTGACGAAGTGAATTTTTCTGCTATGAAGGCATGGTTTTCCTTGAATAGTTTCCGAGGAGTTACTGTTGATGTTCAAAAATTTGAAGACTTTACCTGGCTTAATGCCTCCTACGTCCCTGTTCTCAAACAGCTCCAAGACTCAGATACTCAGAACTACTATTTCTCTGGCAACAGTGATGATAGCAAAACCCCAATCAAATTTCGGAACCCTAAGTACTTATCAATGCTTAATCACCTTCGGTTTTACATTCCAGAAGTATTTCCCAAGCTAAAGAAGGTAGTATTTCTCGATGATGATGTTGTGGTACAGAAAGACTTGTCTGGTTTGTTCTCCATTGATTTAAATGGTAATGTTAATGGGGCAGTGGAGACCTGCATGGAGACGTTTCATAGATACCACAAGTACCTAAATTACTCTCACCCACTCATTCGAGCACATTTTGACCCCGATGCTTGTGGGTGGGCATTTGGGATGAATGTTTTCGATTTGGTTGAGTGGAGAAAAAGGGACGTGACTGGCATTTATCACTATTGGCAGGAAAAAAATGTTGACCGCACGTTATGGAAACTCGGTACTTTACCTCCCGGGTTGTTGACTTTCTATGGGTTGACCAAGCCATTGGACGCCACATGGCACGTATTGGGGTTAGGGTACACGACTGTGGACCCACAGTTAATAGAGAAAGGGGCAGTTCTTCACTATAATGGGAACTCAAAGCCTTGGTTAAAGATTGGTATCGAAAAATACAAGCCGCTTTGGGACAAATATGTCGATTACTCTCATCCTTTATTACAACAGTGTAATGTTCATTGACATCGCCATGGGAGGTTATTTTTGCCGTGGCCCAATTAGGCATGTCAAGGGAGAATTTTGTACACTGGGATCTGTTTCTAGGGGTTTGTGAGATCAAGCTAGGTTGGTGGCTGTGATATATAGACTTAGTGAGCTTATTTATTCTGTTGTAATCTTCATTATTTACCTCCTATGATTTATTCATCTTGCCATCAGTTCTCTTTAGCTGGATATTTTGTTTTTCTCATGTATACTCATTGGCCTTTGCTTCAATGGATTATATGTTGTAGCTTTGTTGCCATTTCCTTCCATTGGGGTTCTGTTTTCTGATTGATTTTCGTCGAAGAAACCGAGAGTGTTTGCTTGTGTGGGCTATTTTTTAGGTCTGCGACTTGCGTTATCAATCAGCTTTGCTTGAAAGTCCTCATAAAGAACCGCTTGTGAGGCAGCAACTCTGTGTCTGCCTTTCACCATC
Source organism: Embelia ribes (assembly GCA_001753735.1). Classification (NCBI taxonomy): domain Eukaryota; kingdom Viridiplantae; phylum Streptophyta; class Magnoliopsida; order Ericales; family Primulaceae; genus Embelia; species Embelia ribes. Next base: position 19,248 of record MKEJ01038834.1, read on the forward strand.
TTATCCTTCCCAATTTTCATATTCCAACTATAAGCTTTATGGTGTGTTTGGTGTAGGAATTTTTTTAGAAAAAATGTAACAGAAAAAAAAATATTCTCTCACAAACAATTACCGATCCGAAAAGTTCCCTCAAAACTCAGCCTTTTACGTGGGAATTTGTGAAATAACCTGTTCCATGGATAGATGCACTGTAGGTTAAAGAAATGGGAAACTTATTTGAAATATCTTCAACCAAATGTATATATATATATATATACATATGCGAAACTCCGTCAAAATTGTCGTTGTAGTATAGTGGTAAGTATATCCGCCTGTCACGCGGATGACCCGGGTTCGATCCCCGGCAACGGCGTTTAATCCTTTTTTACATCCTTTGCGGTTAATTACATCTGACAGTCTTCATAATCTAGGCAAAACTTTCATTTGGTCCCCGTACTTTAAATTGTGACAGTACTAGTCCTATATTCTAAATAAGTGACAGATTTGGTTCCCAAAAGTCGAGAAAGGCAAATATTTGCTCCCTTCTATACTTTTTCGTCCATACAATTAATATCTCATATTAAGAGCCAATTTGTAATTATATTAATGTTAAGACGTGTAATGCACAGTAACGATAAGTTAGGGGTGCAAAGTAAAATTCTCGTCCTCACATAAAACTATGTCGTTTCGTCATTACGATTTCTTTTCTCTGTCACGTCTGCATCTTCTCCAGCCATTTCCCCTCTCTCTCTCTCTCTCTCTTTCACTCTCTGCCATGGCATCTTCCTGGGCGGCTCAGGCGGCTCGGCAAGCTCTAACCTCGGCTCGGCTTTCCTCCACATCATCGGCTTCTCAAGCCGCCAGCCTTGTCCAGCGCCGCGGCCTCGCCGGCGCCGCCGGTAAATCTCGATTTATTGATCAATCTGTAGATCTTCCGATTCGATGCAGTTATTTATTTATTTATTTAAATTAGTTTGTGTGGTTCATTCTGGTGGATAGTGTATCAGTGTATTCTATTTTAGAAAGATCTGTGTATGGATAGGTTTTGCTCATAGACTTAGAGTTTGTTATTATGAATTTAATCCCTATAGCTTTAACTTTGAAATGGAAGATTGAATATCCGGAATGTCCACACCAGAATCGCAACTTTAAATTAGTATCGGAGATGAACAATGTTCCTCTAGTTCGAGGGGAGCATTTTAGTAAACATCCTATGCTTTTAGAGCATTCCCACTAGCCTTTCTTATTTAATTTCTGTATTTCACTTGTTAAAAATTCACCTATCCTACTAGAAATTCAAAGTTTAGAAATTGCTCACACCATATTTTATAAGAAAATGTTAAATTAATTTTATATCATATAATAAAATATAAAAATATATTATCCCAAATTTTAACCAGGTTTTTGTAGTTATTATGAAAAAATTAAATTTTTTATTGGAGAAATTGTGAATAGGAGATTTTTCTATTGAGAAATCTGCTGTAACATTTCTAGAAAGTTTTATAGGGAAAAAAAAAAGATTGATGTGGCACATTTCTCATCCAAGATTTCTCATTTGAGAAATTAAAGAGGAGAAATCTAAAGTTTATGACTTTTATGAATGCTCGTAGGGATTGAATAGTGTTAGATATACTGATGTGAGTATCTCCTAAAGTTTAATTGCTAAATTTTGGATAAGGTCTCCCTATAGAGTGATTGGTGGGAGTGAGTATTGAAGCTGAGCAAGAAGTACCTATTGTCAGTAAGGAACAAGCGGTGTTGATGCAGATGAGAAAATAGTTTCATGATCATTAGCTTGCTACTTTGTTTTCATTTAATTAAGATATCTTCTTATAGCTAATTGAGATTTGATTAGATTGGGTTTGATACTCTTGGGAATTTTCTAGAAAAATTTACCCCTTTGGTTAGGTATTCAATTTTCAGTTTTTCAAAACTGGTGTTTGAGACTTTTTTGAGGTTGAGTTTTTTGAATACAAAAATTTGTTTGGTATTAGTTTTCTGAAATGAAAGGTGAGAATATTTGCATTGAGAATGTGAATATATATTGTTTTTTATTATTGGATATAAGAAAAAGATGAGAGGAAAAAAACTTGTGTCCGCTAGAAAAGAGGAAAAGCTAGTAGATGGGTCCACGTATCGAAAAAAATTGAGAGAGAGAAAGTGTTGATGGTATTGGGTCTTGTGCAAAAGTTTTGAAAACATCAAAATGAAGCTTTCAAATTTTCCTCTTCAAAGAAAGCTCGGCTTCTTAACTAAAAGTCAAAATGTTAAACCAAACAAACTTGAACCATTTCAGAAAAGAAAATTAAGTTAGAAAGCCTATCCAAACGCATCTATCTTAGGTATTTTTATAAGCCTGGGCTTATGATATAACTTTTTATTTGGAGTTGTGGTTTATGAATAAACCGTGATGTTTAGAAAAGAGTGGGGATCTCTTTTGTTTATCTTTTGTTCGTTTTCATCAAAAAGTCCACCCTTTTGTTTGTTTTTGTTAAAACATCCATCTATCTTTCATTTCTCAAATACGTCTTACTTCAATTTTCGTGTAAACAGAAATGTTATTGAACAAGGGTAAAATCCACCATGTCTTATGGATATGGAGGTATGAGTAGTTTTCAATATATTGGTGAACTCATTGAGGTGGAGTTAGTATACCAAGGGAAAAGTTGGTTCAAATAATATAATGGAAGAAGATATGTGATTCAATTGGTCGGTAAGAAAAATGTTGGTTTGTTGGGGGAGAGGATGCCTATAATGGGTAGGGAGATTGATTTGGGTTATTACCCCTCCGCAATTTTTGTTGCATTTGGAAGTAACAGAATGGCAAAGCTCTTTATGGTTTATTGCTGTCTGTTCATAGGGTAAAAGGGTGCTTTGCTCAGCGTTTCTTTTTGTTGGGTGTAACTATAGTTTCCTTTTTACTTGAGTGGATGTATAATTTTTGTTTGGGGACCTACAAAGACTTAATATGACTTAGTTTTTTTAATAGTTGGGAGGGTTTTTTCAGGATATAATTTCGGGTACATGGTTTACCAATTTCTTGTACAGGTGATGCTTTCTTGATAAGTGATAAAAAAATAAACGAGATGATATGGTTTTGCATAATGGTTGTTGATAGATGATTGTCTTATTGTAAAATAATACAAGTCAGTCATCTTTCCCTTGCAGCGAGCTTTTTCATAGAGTCTATCTCAGTGGTATGGTAATAACTTTTATGTGACTTATTTTAGATCACCATGGGCCTCCAAGGGTTGATTGCTGGAAAGATCCAATGAGTCCATCTAAATGGAAGGAGGAACATGTAAGTTATTGTTCAGGTTTTTATTTTTTTTAAAATCTTGTATTTATTTAGTCTTATTGATATTCATTCTTATTCAACGGCTTTTTCATTCTCCTCGATATTGCTTTCGTTCTCTGTCTATATGTTGTTCCTAACTTTATCATTGTTTGCTTCTATGCATGTGCACCTATTGGATGTGGGTATGGAGAAAATAGAGTTTAGTAGTTCTAGATGAAAGTCATCTTTTTGAAGTTGGAGGGGCTTTATTTATACACCTTATGTCCTCTACGATCACAATCAATAGAAGCCCTTGCACATGAGGTTCTCAATACTTGTATAGCTTTAATGAGTGAAATATGTCACAGAAAAGCAAAAGAGTCATCTTCCTTAATAGAAAAATGGTCCCGTTCCATTGCATGACTAGCTTATTCTCACTATTCCAGGTTCTCAGTGAATGAATATTTTTGTGAAAAACAACACTACCATAGTATGTGATTGTGTCTTACTCCTCTTATTCCTATAGACTCCTAAACGTAGGAGATGAGCACTATCCACAGCTATTCTTGTCCAACAATTCTTTCCTCAACACTCGTGAAGATTTTCTTGACGATCGGTAGATGCACAGTTTTAATATTCCTATATTATGCATTCTTCATATGTTCTTGTCTGGAATCTTTTATGCGTCCATTTGCATCTTATATCTACCCTCACGGAAGGAAGAAGGAAAAACGAGAGTACGTAAAATGATTACCAAAGGTACAAATGCAAAAAACTCACATTTATGTGTTTAATGCTTTGGCTTCATAGCTTGTATGCTCCACCCTTCTCGATAGTTGATGCAATATTCTTGAGAAAGAGGGAGGCATAAGTTCTTCACCTAGAAAAAGATCATAGATGTCTCTCCCACATTGTAACTAATGAATTACATTAGAATAAAATATTTTGCAATGAACGGATTTAGGGGCAAACTTTTCGGAAAGAAAATTTAGGATATGTCAGACTTAATAATTGTACTATTTCTGATTTCAAAGCCTGCCTTCAAACTGAACAACAGATCCCACAAGTGCTATAATGCCTTCAAAAGCTCAATCAAATCGTCTTTCAACTCTTTCCAAGGTAGTTGTGAAGTCATTTGTGTTAGAAAAGTAATTTAACCCAAGCCATTCAGCATGAATCCAAGCCTCACTCCAGCTCGTCTTGCCATCTCCTCTAGACACCACGCTCTTAATACTGAAGGTCTTCGCTTCATGACTATAGAATTAGAGAGACATCCGTTTGCTATTGCCAGAATATGTGGAATCTGCCCAAGCTTCTATGCCTCAGCCTCGCATATGTTGCACCCAGAGACCTGAGGGTATTTTGGCGAAAGTTATTCTGCAACTTCCACATTGGACTTGATTAGATTAATTAAGGAATGAGCCCTCTGATTAAATCTGGGTCCCTATTTGGTAGACTGTTATGTTAGGACACCTAGTAATAGGTTTGGGTTCCAACTTGTGTCCCTTTTTTTTGGAATGTTATTTTGATCTTTTAGAAGATCATTGTCCGAGTAGTTCATCAGTTCAATGGGTGCTGTGATTTTTAGACCTCGTCGTGGAAAAGCGAAAGGTTGTCTGTTCTCCTTTGAAATGGGGGTGCATGTGTAACTTGTAAACAGAAATCACTGACATGTGCGATCCATGAAAATGGTGATCTTTTCAACGAAACAGAAGTACATATGAACAATTACGCACATCATGTAAAATTGGAAATTTGTATAAAAAAAAAGAACCTGAGTTGCTTCCAAGAGGGACAAGGAACCCTAGTGTGAAGGAGTCGTATATGAGGGAATATTGGATGATAAGAATGAAAATTAAAAAAAATGAAAAACACAAAATGCAAGCAAACCAAAGGCAAGCATGCTCTTGTCAAGCCAAATAGGCTGGCCAAAAATTTGGTTCCATTTTCCACTCGAGCCAACCTGTAGCAATTGATTAGTTAGATCTTGGCCAAGTATATCCATTCATTCAAGAATCAAGATACCGTTCAAAAAGAAGATAGCGTTGAGGCTATTTTTCTTTCTATAAGTTTAAGTTAGGAAGCACGGACACTTCAAATCGGTTGCAGCACCCTTATTAGACTCTTCACGGACTCAGATTCTCCTTGGACACTCTAAGATGTGTATCGGACACTCCATTTGGCGTGTCCAAAATGACAAATAATAATTTTAATTTTGGATACTTAGGGGACTCTCCATAAGCACGTACCAAGGATACGATCATGGTCAAAGTTACCAATTTTCTTAACTTCGGGGGTCAATTATAAACTGTGGAGGTAGTGTAAGGTTATATGCTACTTAACTAGAAATGAAAATAGCGTTTAAAAACTTTAACCACACTTCTCACTTTTCATCTTCGATTGATTTAGATAGTGATGAACCTTTAAACATATTTATTCATTCACGCAATACATAAAATTATTATTTTTTTATTTTTTATCTTGCACATTTTTGTTAAATATTTTTACATAAAGTCTTCAGCTATTAACCAAAGTCCTTTTTTTTTTTTTTTTATCTTGTATCTGTTTTTTAAATATGGGTTTTCTAGTTCTTTTTCAAAGCTATTTTATTTTAGTAGTTATAAAATCATAATAAAAAAATAAAATAGGCCGAATCCCTACCACATATGTATCTCATATTTTTCAAAGTTGTTGAATTGGTGTCCGTATCCGTGTTCGAATCTGTGACAGTATCTGGATCCGTGCTTCTTAGAGTTTAAGTAATCTTAGCTCTATGTACTGTGTAATGATTTATTGTTAAGACTTGTAGAAAAATGTTTTTTATTCCAGTATCTTTTTCCAGGACAAATCCTTGAGACATAAATTTTTACTTTCATCTTTTTCTTTCTACTTTTGGGATGTCAAAAATTGGCCGGCCGGTTGCCAGAAGAGAAAGAAGAGAATATGAGTTTTTTTCAATCCATTGGACTTGCCTTACCTTTTCATAGGAGAGAGAGTCTCTGAATAACTTGCAAATTCCTCCTCCCTCCTGCATTTTCTTTTTGACATGGTTGCTTATGCAACTTTCCTTTTACCTCTCGTTGTACAAATAATTCTGATATAATATTTCAGACATCTAGTCTCAACTTTGCAGTTTGTGATTGCATCTTTAACTGGCTGGGGATTGCTGCTCTTTGGGGGATACAAGTTCTTCTCTGGAGGCAAGAAAGACAAGGAAGAGGTAATTTCCCTACTCTTTTTGTTTTGCTCTGTCCTTTGTTGCATTTTGTTTTCTTAAAACATGATTCCGGATAAAGAAAAGAAAAAGTTTGGGTGGCAAACTGTTTATAATGATATTAAATAAATGATCAGAGAGTCGTGATTTTCATCAAAGATTTACTTGTTACTTGTGAAATCAAGAATCCCATTTTTTTTATTTATTGATACTGTTAGTTTAACATTAATAGATCATCAAATACTACATTGCTATTATACCGTGTTCTGCATATTCTAGATACACTTGATTATAGAAGTTGTCCACTGTAACATTTGTTTATTGTAAAATAACAGGAAAAGAATATCTTGTTAGAAAGTAATTCTTGCCGAGTTTGTATCGTTTATTCCTCAATTCAGTTCATTTGCGAGTCATAGGTTTGAATCATTTGAGTTTAGGTTGGGATGTGATTGAACCATTAGAAACTCTTGATCATCCAAGGAGCTTCCGTATTTTAGTTGTTCACTTTTATCTTGGGAAAAGGGACAAGGCAGACATTTTGAACTAGGAAGACCTCTACAAAAAATGTACATAAGTAAATGCACATGTACATCGCAAGTAATGTTTTTAACTTTTACTGATTTTTTTCCTAATGACTGTTTTTAGCTTTTACTGATGATATTTTTTCCCATTTGCAGAAATTAGTGGAAGCATCACACTAGAACTCGGGATTCTTGTGAGGCTGTTTCTCTTGCTTTCTTAATAATGAGCTTGCTCAGTTGTCAAAGTTCTCTTCATTTTAGCCTTTCTTTGTTGGCTGATCATGCTAATGGCATTCATTATGCAATGGGTATGGTTTCCAATACGTTTTAACAGTGTTGTAGCTTTGACTTATGTTGGCTTCTTTTTTCATTCTATAAAACGTGTCGGATTTCTAACTCTGGTTTTTTGGGCATATTCCGATAATAAGCCGCAGTTGATTTATACTACTTAGATTGAATTGATATGGTTTATCAATTTTGGGCTGGCCGCCCTTCTTTTTCTTCAATTGGGGTTCAAATTGGTACGCAAGCGGTGTGTAGATACATGACACTTGTATACAATGTATGCATGATAACTGTGTACAACACTATTTGTGTATTAATTTGTACATCGGCGGCGGTGGATAAAAACTTAATTCAAATTATAATCCTTAAATGTTTCTGTCATCATCCTACAAGGTTGTGATCTCTATTCCTGTCGTTTTGTTTTCACCACACGTCCAGCATATATTATGATCTCAGATGCATATCCATGTGGCTTCAAAGTCATACGTGACTATGAATTTCCCCGAGGCGAAAGTGCAATGATTGTTTGATCCGTTGTCCAATTTCTTCCACAACACCAGCTATAAGCCACCCTGAGTTTCATACATATTTTGGATTCCTACAATTGGGAAATTGTTTTTAAAATCCGAAAAACATTTCTAACTCATTTTCGATGGCATGTTCACTTCTTAACTTGAGGAATTCATGTTATTTTCATCTTCCAATAAGCAACACAAGTGATGCAAATTGTAGTAGACATACACGGCAAGCATCAACATGACAAGTGATGCCCCTGCCCTAGAAACGAATAACCACGAGGAAAATTGGATTGGCAAAAAACAATAAGAATGTGAAGATTTGAGCCTTTATGGTTAGAAATTTCTAAATAGAACTTAGAACTCAGACTCATCCGTTTCTTCGCCATCAATTTCTTTATCTTCTTCCTGCTCTGCTTTAGATTGCGCGTTATCTTCCTCAGCCTCTTTCGTCTCCTCACCCTCTGCTTCTTCATTCTTCTTAGTCATTTTTTCTTCTTCGTCGATTTGATCAGCGCTTTCATTGTCATTTGTCTTTAGTCGTACCTGAAAACCATTTACATTTTCTCCAGATAGTTCAAGTTTGCCTGGTTTGTTATTATTTTCATCAACTGCAGTTGCATTGCTCAAAACATCAATACTCTCATTCCTTTGTGTTTCCGCAACACGCTCATTTGTAGAATTAACCTCCATCCTCTTCTCCACGTGTTCATCAACACCAAGTGTACCGTTTCCCCTCGGCTTGTTATCCAGACCATGTTCATCTTTCGCATGTATATCGGTACCTGTTTTAACTTCACCTAGGTGCATTCCCCGTCTCTGCAGTACCTCATCCACAATTCTCTTGTACTTTCCACTTTGTTGTCCATCCATACGAACTTTCCTATTCCGTTTCACACCATTTCGCTTTCGTTGTCTCGCAAGTAATGTCAATCTCTTGTCATTTGTATCATTTGCGTATCCACTTTCTTTCTCCATTCCATCATTACCATCCCTACCAGATGAGTTATCTTGCATTTCCAACTTCACCCCACCTCTGGAATTCATCTCCATTTGTCGACTTTCGCTGTTACCTCGTAAACTTAGGTTCTCTGTCTCCCTATTTGATGCTATTGCTTCTTCTTTGGTAGATTTAGCTTCTGTTTCGTCAACCGTCTCATTAGCTTGGAAACCCTCAGTTTTCGTTACTTCAATCTTATCACCACTCTTTTCATTCCCAATTTCGTCTCTCTGAACTTGATGTTGAAAATTATTGGTCGAATGTAGGGCTGAATTCGAAGGATCATCTGTACTGACCGACCAGATCCTAGTTGGGTTCTCGAGACGGTGTTTCAGCTCCTCGATTTCCGATTCTTTTTGTTTCAACGTCTCCATGAGAGTAATTACTTGAGGATTTTCCATGCGCGGTTCGGTATCTTTCTCTCTTAGAAATTTGATCTCGTTCTGCTTCTCCTCTAGTGCCGTTTCCAAGGTCTTCTGTTCATCTTTTAGCGACGAGATTGTGGATTGCATCTCCATTATCCTGCTATTGAGCTCCATCTTATGGGTTTGAATGGAGTACATCTTTGCTTTCATCTCTTCCATTTTTGTTTTCGTTTCCTTATTATGATCTCTTTCCTTCTGCAAAAGGACATTCAAAAACACAACTAAGAATTAAATAATTTCTTAGTTTATATCATATTGTTTCTGTTAAATAACTAGACCGATGGCGATACTGAAATTGCACCCTCAGATTTGCCAAAAAAAAAGGGCCTTGGAAGCAGCTATTTCACTACAAGTTATTCACATCCTGTGATATTTTAGCAGTATTACTTTTCTTAATCTATTTTTGTTTAGGAAACTTTTGTTTTAAATGCATATAATATTTTGCAAAGGTGTAAATAAATGTCGGACAAAGTAGCTCTGTATGTCTTAAGTGAAGAGTAATTCTACGCAAGTGCGTGTTAATTTTCATAATTAGGAAAGGACGAGGTTTTATACAAACAAGTTTGTAAGATTTTCCTAAAAACAACCATTTAAAAAATATCACGTAGGATTATTGTAGACTTATGTTCTTTAAAAGATTGTGTTTATACCCACAACATCATATGCTTCACATTTGTCCTTTTTTTTAATCTTCAATCAAAAAATAAATAAATAAAAGAGTTTCTTCTTTATTTGTTCTTGATGCATTTAATCCATCTAAAATCTAACATATCCATGATTAATCCTCGAAAATAAGGGTCCGAACAAAACGCATCCTTGTCGCCCCCTGTTAAGATGCTATGATTTTCTTATCGAACATACTATTTAGAAATGGAAAATTTGTACATTCCGCTCCTCTACATGTCTGTAATTTAGTCCCCTAATTGGAAATCTCAGTTCTCAACAATCTAAGCTTGATCATGTTTTTATTTTTTATCATCATTATCATATTTTCAGTTTCATTTTAGTAGATCAAAACGCACATGTAACACTAATTTGTCGAGCAGCCTATAAATGAAATATTCCTAACTACGATCCAACAATCAGATTGTTATTCCCACTAGTATTTCTCATTTAATTTCTAAATCCTAGTTAATAAATTAATATTTTATAAAATACATACTTTCTCAACAGCTTCTTAAAAATATGATAATCATAAATCATACAATAATAAAATATAAAAGTATGTTTTTTCCTGTTCTGAATTCGGATTTAATAATTTTGGTGAAAAAATTAATATTTTTTAATAGATATATTGCGAAAAGTTGGTTTTACTAGTCAGAAATTTAATGCAGCAGTTTTCGCAAGATTTTTAGGGGTGAAAAAAAAGAATTTCTTTAAACGACTACTGTGAAACATTTCTGACCCCGAATTGAGAAATTAAACAAAAGTGATCGATGGGAATGCTCTAAGCATTTGCATGCAGTACAGATGGCATGCAGAGAATACACACATAGTTACGTATATTGACAGACCGAAAGGGACAGTGGGTCACAGTTGACCCATGACTCCAAAATTTTGACAAATTTTATAAGTAAAATTTGAATTTTTTTTAGTAAAGTCCATTATACACCTTTCTTGAGAAAATATTATTGCCCCTGCATATATAACTTACAGGCAGAGACTGAAGTATAAAATTTATGGGTCCGACTGAATCTAAATAAAAAAAATTACATTATAAATTTAACAATAAAATTACAAAAAAAAAAAAAATATTAAATTAAAATTTTTGGCTGGAATGAATAAATTATGAGTATGACTGTATCCTGTTAGCAAACTATTAGGTACATCTCCGCGTACAGAATCATTCTCCCAACATAAAAATCATGAGTCCGCCACTGGTAATTTGTGTGTGTGAGAGAGAGAAAGAGCGAGAGAGAGAGAGAGAGACCTGAAGGAGGAGGTGAAGGGAGATGAGCTGATGATCCTTCTCTTTGACAAGTAAGCTAAATATGCGCCCCTCTCTCAGCTTTTGCAAAACCATCACCCCCAAAATAGCTGCCCCAAATGCCAATAATAGCATTATTGCATATTGTCTACCCCTGCTTTTAACACTACTATTATGCCCCTTCATTCCTAGCTCTATCTTTCTCAAGAAAATGAAAAAGGAATTATATATATATATATGTTAAGATGTTAGTATTTGGTACTAATTTCACTTGTTATATATATCATTATATGTATGTAGTGATCACAGTTTTCTTGTTGCTAGTCACCCAAAAGGAGCCTTCAAGCTGTTCAAACTCCCCTCTTTCTCTCTCTTCTATCTCTATTGATTGACAAACATATACATACATACAATACATAATGAAGGGGCTGGTACAAATTCCTTTTGGTCCCCTCGTTTTCAACTGAAAGCTTGTTGGCCCTTCATTTTGAGACTGTGAAGGATTTGGTCTCTAGATATAAGAAAATTGACATTTGTAATCCCTTCCGTGGTTGCTTTGGGTAAGTACAAATAATTATTGTGTAATATGGCTATTTTTTAAATAAACATCATGCATATTGAGTTTTAAAATTGGCCACCATATGAAAATAACATGTTGCATTGGCAATTTCAAGACGGGTAGAAAAGGGTTACGATTTTTTTGGGTCCGAAATTTTCTATAGAATATGACGTGTGTAAAGTTTAAGAATTTTACAATTTGTATAGGTATCAGTTCCCTCTAAGTTTCTATGATACCTTTACATTTAACTTGGAAATAATTGGACTGCTCTTTCTTCATCTTTATTCTCAGGAATTTAGAGTCGGCTAAGGGGTGAGTGCAACTCGAGTACTTACTAGGAAGTCACCAATCCTTATACTTTTCTTGCTAAAAAGCATACTACTCCTAGAATGCAACATGAGTACTTGCTAGGAAGACACCAATCCTAGTAATATTCCCATCACAATTAACTTCGGAATTTTTATAGGATTCAGTTTAAAGTATTGACATAATCAAACCCATGAGATGTAATTGGTTTTGCTAGCTGTCCATACAAACTTACTGTCACCCTCCTCTTTTATCTAGACTTACATACAAAAAATACATAGGCAAAGTTAATAGGTAGAACCGTCCCATTGTGCAAAAATTCCGAATTCCACCACCGAGTTCTTGTATGTGGTGAATATATGCATCCTACATCTTTTTCTAATATTAGTAACCTAAACGTGCTCAAATTTTGAAAAAGATAGAAATGTGGATAGTCATAAAATGGGGACCAAATGGGACTTTTATTTTTATTTTTTTTGTTCTCAAACTTTGGGGATCTCGCTTGTAACTAGTCCGGAAGTGGCGGAGTAAGCTAAGGTTTTTGACCATGCATGGGAATTGTGCCAAGCATCGAGACAAGCGACTTTTCGCATTTAAACTGAAATATTAATAATAACTTACTCCATTCTTTTTAATTGTTAATTTATGTTTGGACACACTAATTAAATTAATAACTAGTAAATATAAAATAGACATAAATATTTTTAGTAAATACAACTAATTTTTATTTTTCTTAATAAAAATAATTAATACTCTCTCCTTTATTTTTTAAGTGTCCTTCTAACAAAATAAAACAATTCATAAATAAGCATTCCTTTCATGATCCAATGTATAAAATTGGTAAATTATCTAAATTATCCTTACATGAATAAGAGAGAGAGCTGGTGTATTAATTATTTCCATTATGGAGAATAAGAGTTAATTGTATTTATTAGAGATGTTTTTGTCCATTCTTAGTTAGTGTGCCTAAGTTTAAATGGACAATTAAAAAAAATGGGGGAAGTACACCAATTCTCTCTCTTATTTATGTAAGAACAATTTATGTAATTTCTTAATTTTATATATTAAAATTATAAAAAAGATACTTATTTAGGAGTTTTTTTATTTTGTAAAAAGTTCACTTACAAAAAGAACAGAGGGGATTTATATTTAATTGCATGTGCTTGGCTATTTTCCATTAATTGAACGAGGAGCTGCCAATGGAAAATTTAAGACGCTTTTGGATCCAAATCAAACGACAATGGTATATTGTTTCTTTTAGAATTTAAGTTTTGATCTATCGTTCAAATTATTTGTCCTACTAAAATAAAATTAATTCTAGGTTTTGGATTTAGATTCAACGACCGGTAACCATGAATTTTCTAATGGCATTCCCCATCTCTGCAAATACCCATGAACAAAGCTGCAAAAGGCTTATGATTAATATAATTAGAAAGTTTATAGTCAACTTTCTAAAAAGTTTTTGGCTTTTTGTATAGCACAAGAAATGATTCATTCACGTGATAATGCCACACACCTGCGCTTGTATATGAAAAGGGTTGAAAAATTGGGGGAAAAAAAATATAACACATGCAGGATTGCAGGATTTACAATAAACAAAAATGCAATGTAATCTACGTAAAATTAATTAAACAAGGTCGCGTAGAAGAGAAAGAAAATTAATGTTATATATATACATATTTTTTCCTGTGTAAATATTCTTCAAATGATTTGTTTTCTTCCTAGATACAACTAAAGAATCATTGAATACAAAATCATCAAAGTGAGCAGGCCTCAAAATCGCTAAACTCTTCTAACCAAATCTCTGAAGACCGATACACAAAATGAGTCCTAAAATCAAGCTTTGTTACTTTATCACTACTAACCAAATAGGGGTCATTGTAACCTCGGTGAAACACTTAAGAAAAACTATACGCCTTTCGGTCGACAAATTAGCAAAAAGCATACGAGGCATTCCTTGTCGGAATGAGGGTGACGCTTGATTTAGGAACAACAGAATGATTACAAGCCTGGATTCAAAACTAATCGTAAAGACATATCACAGGGGAATGTGCAACAATTTGATTGAACTGCAACACTTTATAATGCTCTACTGTGCGTGTACGACCAATGATTCTAAACTCATATTGTTTAGAGCACTTATATCAGATTACCTAAAAATGATTATTTTCCTATTTTAGGTAATAATGTTTATTTTATTGCATGCATCGTATTACTAGTTGTTCTTTAAAATAAAAAATAAATAAAATGGTTCTCCAAATATAAAAAATCAAAAACCATTAGTTAAAAATCAAATTCTGTTTCCTCCCATATGTGGCTATCTCTCTCCCTTCCCAATTAGTTGTATCAAAATTAATATTTTAACCAATTTTTCTTCCCCTTATTTTTTTTAAAAGAATATAGCTTTAAATTCGTCAAATATATTTTTTTTATGCTATAAACCGTATTAAAACTTATAAAATATACTTCAATAAGAGATCCATATTGATATACAAATTTAAGAATTTTCAATGAAAAATTAGCATAAAAAGATGTATTTGGTTATAAATATAAATTTTAAGTATAACTATTATTAATATTACTTTAATATTTAAAAAAAATATATAGGTAATATGATGCGAAGTCTAATGAATAGAAATTATGTAAAATAAAGATAAAAATAATTTTATATACACATATTAGAGAATCTATTAAAATAAACTGATTTGAATGACTCAAGGAGCAAATTTTGCTCTCAATATTCATTTCATTCATGCATTTAATCAAATAACCGTACATCAAATAGATATACATAAAGTGCTAATTGTAACTTCCAGTATAAGTATCAATTACCACCCACTACCTTCCACTAACCTTACTGCAGTCAACTTCTAGCCTATGGCTTTTGTACAGATCTAATTTTCTATCTCTACTATAAAAAATACTAAGGGGCTCCAAAGTTTTTTTTTATTTTTGTTCGTATCCAAAATGATCTTATATACTACTACTATTATATCATATTTCATATCATATATAATAAATTAAAATGATAGTCTCAAAGACATATTGTGCCAACTGTCATTTCTAATTGTTTAATATTTTTATATTAATATATTAATTGCACATGATAACCATAAGTTACATGGAATAAGCAATGGATATATAATAATAATGTATTGTAAATAAATAAAAACGGATTATATACAAATTGAAAAATCCATGAATTATATGTGAGAATTTACGGAGTCATAAAAGGGGTATTTATACTTGAAAAAAATCAAATCACCCATTCATGGAATATGATGATTTATAAAGATATAAAATTGTCATTTATATTCCACATAAATAACTTAGCAAAATGATAGCCTACTATGGCGTTTTCTCTCCAATCTTTCTTTCCCATATTTCTTCCATGAAAATATTATATTTTTCTCATCACATAAATAATATTCCAAGTCCATATAAATTTTATATGTTTATGCATGAAATATTATATTTAATCTGACATGATATAGGTTTTCCTTTTATTATTTTTATTTTTTTATAACCTAATTGTTATTTATATAACTTTGCTTATTAATTTGATGCTTAATTTTTATAGGTTATGATAATGACTCGTGGAAATTTGATGATGAGTATGATACAATATTATGTTATAATTCATTTTGCATCACATGGTTTAAATTTTATGATGTATTGAATAATTTTTATGTCTTGCACCATTGCCATCTTACTAATAATTGTTTATTATTTATAATTTTTATTTTTTGTTTTATAGACTACAACTAACAAATAACTATAACTGAAGCTATGATGAGAATGATATTTTGCATACCACAATGAAAAACGTAAGAAATTTTCTAAGCAATTGATTTTGATAAAAGACTATAATAAAACAATTTTTTGGTTATAATCGAATAAAACTAAGGGGTTCCCAATTTTTTTTGAGTGATTAAATTTAATATTTTTTTACCCAAAAAATATGTACTTACTAAAGCAATTTTAATATTAATTCAAAATATTTTTTACATAATAATAATATGAAAAATTATTTTATCTTTTTCATATCATATTAATAGAATTATGCATAGTCCCTTGCATGTGCACATATTTGTACACTAGTAATATAAATAAAGATGTTCTTCAAATATAAAGAAAAAGATATCACGACAAAGTGGCCCGGTTCTATCACTCGCCTTTCCTTCGGAATGAACCTTGTGTTCAAGGTTCAATACGATTAGCTTCCACTTATAGCATTTCATTATTCCCCGATTTGGCATTAACTGCCAATACCTTCCTCGATCAAAAACAATTGTCAATCGAGGTTTTTTTCGTTGCATCAACTACTTTTCTTATAGTAAAGTGACTTTTCAACTACTTTTCTTAAATAAAAACTGGAATATATATAGGCACAGACTAAAAAGGAATATAAGACCATAAAAATGAGACAGAGAAAGTATAAATGATAGTGCAAATCTTTTAATGAGAATCACATAGGTCACAGTCAAACTTTTACCACATCACCATCTTGAGTTATATTTGGTGCGTTTACATGCTCTTGCAATGGTAATGGTAAGGGATGATGTTGATATTGAAAACCATGGAAGCAAAATATGAAGTGACGGTAGGCTTTGTAAAACCATCAGCAAGCTAGTCTTTACTATATAAAATACAAACCTCTATAGATTTGTCAGCAACCTGATCACAAAAGAAATGATAATCAATCTCAATGTGTTCCGTACAAATATGAAATGCCGGGTTGGCCATGAGATAAGTAGCCTCAATGTTATCACAATGAATAATAGGGGCACGGTTGATCGGGAAGCCAAGCTCACGAAGCAAGTATATAAACCACAACAACTTGGCAGCCATGTTAGCCATTACCTTGTAGTCTATCTTAGTGCTAGAATGGGAAAAAGTAGGTTGCTTTTTAGAAGAACAAGAGATAAGATTTGAACCAAGGAACATACAATAACATGTAGTAGAATATCAATTATCAGGACACCCAGCCCATTCGATATCAGAAAAGGCAAATAGATGGTGCTAAGAGCTTTTGCAAAGAAGTAAGCTATAGTGTATAGTACGCTTAAGATAATGAAGAATGTGCTAAACGACCATAAAGTAAAATGAGTACATGTGATGTAGAAATTGGCATACTCTATTAATTGCAAAGAACATACTTGGTCTCATAAGGGAGGGGTATTGTAGTGTTCCTATTGTAGTACAAAAAAAAAAGAGTAGGATCATTCAACATATCATTGTTAAAACTGTCAAGTTTTGCAAAGATAGACATTGCGGATGTAACAGGTTTAGAGGCCAATATATTGGTACTTTTAGCGATAGCATGAATGTATGTTGATGGGAAATAAATAAGACTTTCCAAACCATCAAAGCAGTGACCCCAGGAAATAATGCAAAGGACTAAGATCACGAACAGCAAAGGTATCCTATAGTTGTCAAATGACTCCGGCGACAACTATAATGGAAGATCCCGTTACAATAATATCGTCTAAATATAGAAGAATATCTAAATGATAATTTGAATTATGCAATATTAAAAGCGAGGAATCCGATTCGCTGCTATAAAAACCAATGGAATATAGGTGCTGACTGAGATGCAAACACCATGCCTGAGATGCATTTTTGACCATGTATAGAGATTTTCTTAGCTTGCACACATGATTATGGAGGGTTGGATGTACAAATCCCGGATATAGACCTCATCGGTAAGGTGTTCATGTAGAAAATCGTTACTCACATCAGGCTGAGACATATGCCATCAACCCATCGCTTTGGTGAAAACTAACTAAATATTGATTGGATATACTATAGATGCATCCGTACCAATATAGTTGATGCCCTCCCTTTGGTAAAAACCTTTGGCTACAAGTTGAGCATTGTAGCTTTCAATAGTGCCATCAGCCTGTCGCTTGATTTTAAAGATCTATTTTCATCCCACCACATTTTGTCGATGCTACAAAGGTATCAAGTTCCAAGTACCATTTTGTAAAAAGGCGGTAAATTCGTCACTTATGGCTTTACGCCATTGTGAATATTTAACATCGTTAGTGAAACAAGCCGACTTAATTCGGTATTCAAGCATTGAGTAACAAAGGAGCGTGGCAAAGGCCACCAAATCATCCCATCATAATATTTCTTACGAGTAGAAATATTGTTGCCTGCCTAGTCAGTTTAGGATGAGTACAACCCTAAGACACAATTGACCAAGTAACAGTGTGATCTTGTTCATTTCCGGAGTAGACTGGTGGCAAGGCGGGATGTTGGCTAATGGGTAAAGGCTTTGTATGGGGCTGGTCTAATTGAGCAATAGTTGGGCTGTTATGGCAGAGATTATGGGTCTAGAATGAGAAGACGGGCTTGGAGACCGAGTGATGATGGGTTAGGCCTGTCACATCTCGAAATCCATGAACCGAGGATGTGAGATAAATGAAAGAAAAATAATAATACTATAACTAACCAAACCACCTCAGCTACCAACAACAGCCTGCCATAAATATATACATAATATGGCTTTCTCTATAGTAACACTATATGATGAATAAGAATTAAAGTGCACATATATAATACAACATACTGAGCTAAATGTTCATCTAAATAAATGAAGAAATATACATCATCGTCATCATCTAGACTATATTAATGCATTTATTGTGAAGCTCTGCCAAAAGCAACTACCAATATCCTTCTCTACAAATGCATGCTCCATCAACATAATCTGTACTTTACTCCATCACCTTACAAAACCACGTAAGGCCAAATGCAAGTGCAACAAAAATATACAGGTTAGATTTTAAATAATACTATAAAAATGACTATAAATATGTATAAGTCATGAATGCACATGCAAACATATACACTTAACTATGAATAACGAGTTAAGTAATATATGTCTACGGCTTGAAAGGCGAATACTATGTATACAATGTACATTCACTAAGCATGAGGAGTAAATACTAAATCTATAACATATATACTCTCAGCATGTGGATAGTACTATATACTTCCTTGTGCTACGCCATCATCATCATCGTCATTCTATACCGTCGCCCTTAATAATCGCTATTGCCAATGCACATCACCATCGCTAACGCCAATGTCAATGCCTACGCCATCGCCAAAGCCTATACCATTGCCAACGCAAATCGCCAACGCTTACACATATGCCATCGCCAATGCTTATGCATAGACTATTGCCTATGCATACACTATCGCCTATGCATACGCCATCGCCAATGCCTATGCATACGCTATTGCCAATGCCTACGACATTGCCACAAATATCCGCCATATCCTGTGACGCGGTCGATGCATTGTTTGACCTGCGACACCAAACGGTAATGAGATCGATGCCTAGATACACCACTTTAAGGAACCGCCACTCCTCACAGTGACACGATCTATGCTTGACATGACTCGCCACTCCACACAGTGGCCCGATCATATCTCCTGTGACTGCACTCTATAAGAGGCTCATTCATAGGAATAATACTACGCACCCCAGCCAAGGTCTTATATGACGGCACCTGCAGGAGGCTCACTCATAGGAATAATGCTGCACACCCCCGCCAAGGTCTTCTATGATGGCACTTTGTAAGAGGCTCATAATCATGGGAAACTACACCTAACGAAGGCAGCATATGCCCCCGACTCTACATAATAAGGGCAGCTCATACCCCCGACCCAGCATAATGAAGGCAACTCATGCCTCCGACCCCGTATAATGAAGGCAACTCATGCCCCCGAACAATGCTAACGGAGATAACACATGCCTTTGAACATGAATCCCGACTCAGAATTGTCGGGCGGTCTCTCCGAAGGGCATCAATCCTTACTTAGAGTTGTCAAGTGCTCTCCCCAAAGGGCATACAGCCTAACTCAGAGCTGCTAGATGCTCTCCTCGAATGACATACACATCCATATCATGTATAACATCTCTAACCACATCATCGAACACCGAATCATGACCCAAAGCTATCAGGCACTCTTACATATATAAGTATCTCTCATATATGTATTTCCATACGCATATATATATATTTATATATATATATACGTTAGACATATATATGTTATATATATATATATGTGAAAATATATATATATATATA